>JBAKBP010010114.1:22500-79713 GCA_037953745.1 Lithodes maja | reverse complement strand
GCTGAACACAGTGTATATACTGTATATTGATACAACCTCACACAACACTGCGGATTTATTCTACTTTCTATATTATGTTTGTTGGTGGTACAGACACGGTCAACAATTCATTCACAACTTCCACAATCTCGATTTCACAATTGTCTACAGCCTTAACCCATACGTCTTTATAATTTTATGCTGGCTATATTTAGACCAACTTGTGCAGTTTAAGAAGGATCTGTAGTGGCAAAAAGGGTTAATTGTAATAGTTTGAAGCCTTTAATTGCTGGAGGCCCTTATTAAAATGAATAAAAACACCTAATAGTAGCCAGAATAAAGTTAAAAGGATGTCGCGGTACAGAAGGGGTTAAGGCGAAGTATATTACATTTGCAACTATATTTACTGTACAGTATATGTATATATGCAGTATATATGGTAATATACTACAGTACATTATTGCAAATATATACCGGTATATACAGTATATATATATAATTGCAAGTACAAAAAATCAATGCATAACACATTATTACTTTGTCATTTGGATGTGTAGAATGTAGATGGAAAAATATGTATTAATAAGAGAAACAGAAAAATTGAATACAGTATTGCCAAGATTCTCCAGCTAAAATCATGAAATTTTAACACTGATAATTTACATAACCTGTCCATACACTATATCCACGTCTGGGTTTATATATATTTGCAAGGTTATAAAAAAAAAAAAAAAAAAAAAAATCTATGTGATTGAGGGAGGCAAAAGGCATAACTGCCTATAGCGAGTGCCTCCCCCAAAGTTGAAAGAGTGACAGGGCCAAAATCAAGGGACGTTCGAGCCAAAATGCCTGGACACACGGAGTTTGAAGCAATTTAAGTCATAGGAAGAGGGAAAGACTGATTCTGGGAGAGAGTTCCAGAGCTCAGCTGTTGAGTAGAAGAAAGTTTGAGAGTAACGTTTCACTCTTGGGTTGGAGAGTTGCACAGAGTAGGGGTGGATTGAGTTGCAAGACGGGTACCACGTGCCCTACGTAAAGGAGGCGGTATGCACTGGGATAGCTCTGAGGAACACTGATTATTATAGTAGCGATAGAATAGCGAGAGAGATTGCAACATTGCGGCGGAGAGAGAGAGATTGCAGAGAGTTGGTGAGTGGACGGGAGTTAATGATACGAAAGGCCTTCCTTTCAAGTTTGTCTAGGAGAGCGGTGTGAGAGGAACCTCCCCACACATGTGAACAATACTCAATACAAGGGCGCACTATGTCCCTGTACAGAGCAAGAAGCTGTGCAGGGGAAAAGAACCCCCTAAGGCGGTTGAGCACACCCAGCTTCTGGGAGGCTGCCATAGCAAGACTGGTAATATGGTCCTTCCAAATGAGAGCAGAAGAAAAAGAGACACCAAGAATATTGAGAGAAGATGAAGGGTTGATTTTTGTATTGTTGAAGAATAAGGGATAGTCTGCTGGGAGATCCTGACGGGTAGATAGATGGAGAAATTGGGTTTTGGAAGCATTAAAGTTAACAAGGTTTTCTCTGCCCCAATTAGAAATAGTATTTAGATCAGAATTTAAGAGTTCTATGGCTTCATTACGTTTGTCGTTGAGGGATTGCTGGCTGGGGCGTTCTGAAAAACTAATGGAGTAGTGCAAGGTTGAGTCGTCTGCGTATGAATGGATGGGAATTAAGGTACAGTTAAGGAGATCATTTATAAAAATTAGAAAGAGAATAGGAGATAGGACAGAGCCCTGAGGAACACCGGAGTTTATAGGGTGAGGAAGTGAACAATGGCCGTCCACAACCGCGGCTATGGAACGGCCGGAAAGGAAATTAGAGACAAAGGCACAGATGGAGGGATAGAAACCGAAGGAGGGTAGTTTAGAAATTAAAGATTTATGCCAGACTCTATCGAAGGCTTTCGATATGTCTAGTGCAATAGAAAAAGTCTCACCGAAGTCCCGAAAGGAGGATGACCAAGAGTTAGTAAGATATGAAAGAAGATCACCAGTAGAGCGACCCTTAACCTCTGAAGTGCGCACGGGGGTAAATGAAAACCTCCCCCTGTGCTGACGTATTTGAGGTTTTTCGTCACTAAAATATTCATTGTACCATTAATAGCATTAATAATTATCCATATGCGCCTATTATGGGTTGATTATAAAGGTATTAACCTGAAACAACAATAAAACGAGTGAAAACAGCGTTTGGATGGTCAAAATCGGAGATATAGCCCGCGAGTTGTATAATCTATGGGTGAGGCAAACTCCTTTCCCGCCAATTTCCCCCAAGGCCACTGAGACACAGTCGATCGATACTCTCTCTCTCTCTCTTGCACTCGATGGCCATCAGTGATGACAACACCCTGCTTGCAACTCGCTAATGTTAGCACGAAAATATACCTCAGAATAAGGGAATAATAGGGAAAATAGGTGATAACTGAGGAATAGGAGGAAAGTGGGGAAGGAGGGGAGGTAGAGGACTGAGATTTTGCATGGCCCAGGGGCCAAAAAAAAAAAAAAAAAAAAAAAAAAAAAAAAAAAAAAAAAATTTTTTTTTTTTTCGATGTAAAAAGTTGATTTTTAGTTTTACTTACTCCAGAGAGTCTTCCCGCAGTCCGCCGGCCGAACTCTAAAGAGTCTTCCCGCAGTTCCCGGGTTAAGGAAGCCATACTGGCGATCTGAGAGCAGATTATGAGAAGAGAAATGCTTAAGAAATTTGGAAGCAAGAATAGTTTCAAAAACTTTAGAAAGACAAGAGATAAGAGCAATTGGACGATAGTTGGAGGGTTGAGAGCGGTCACCCTTCTTTGGGACAGGTTGAATGTGAGCAAACTTCCAGCATGAAGGGAAGACGTTAGAGAATAGACAGAGACGAAAGAGTTTGCCTAGGCAGGGAGTCAGCAGTATATATATATATACTGTATATTATATATACCGGTATATACAGTATATATATATATATATATATATATATATATATATATATATATATATGACAAAACAAAATATTAAACGAGAGAACAAAAGAACAAAGCGAAAACACATAGATACAAAATCCCCCAGAACTGAAACAAAAGAAGTGATGGATGATCATTAGCGGGTGAAGGGGGGATGGTTCACTTTTCGGCCGATTTGTGCACGTATTCATAATAATTATCTTTCTAGTTTCCTCCCTAGACCTCCATCACATTTTAACAAACATCCATTAGATCCCCCTTCTAGATTAATTTGTACATTTTTCGGTAGAAAAATTTCCCGGCCGAAGGCCGGTTCTTCCAACAGAGAGAGAGAGAGTGAGTGAGTGGGTGAGAGAGAGACTGTAAAAATGTAAGTAACAACAAATGTACAAAAGTGATACAACTACACATTTCTTTTCTGTTGTCTGGCTATTATTAGACGATTGTATTTAGATTAGGAGAACAAACAAAATAGGAAAAGTGGGGATTGTTCCTGAGTATATAGCTAGATAGATAGATAGATAGGAAGGGTGAATGGAAGTCAGAGTTAATTGAAATAGTCTATACCCTTGTCATTCCCACAGATCCTTCCTAAGCTGTATACAATCGTCTAATGATATCCAGTATAAACTCTCAACTGCGTCTTAATCTTCAAAGTGTTAAAGGTCAAGTGAAGAAAGACACTTAAGGGGAGGCAGACCATTTTTCTGGACCCCCCCTTCTCCCTAATGTTTAGCCCCACTAGTTCTGAGATTATAAGACGTTCGGCCCATTAGTTTGGCGATTTTAACACCTTTCGCCCCATTTCGTTGTCAATTTTAAGACCTTTCGTGCCATTTAGCTGTTGATTATTTCCTGGCGAGCAATAGCGAGCCTGCAATTTTAAGAGGAAACGGCCTATGGCCGGGACATTTTTCTACCGAAAAACATACAAGTTTATCTTGAAGGGGGATCTAGGGGGTGTTTTTCTAAGCTTGTTGGAGGTCTAGGGAGGAAACTAAAAACATATATGAATACATTAATTAATAGACCAAACAAAACGGTCAGTCTCCCCTGAACCCGTTCTGTACCGGTAACGTCTTTTGTTATATTATACTAGTGTGACGCTTCTGCATAGTAACCACGTGCGGGCATGCGCGCGCGTCTGCTGCCCAGCCGTTTAGCCTGCCAGCCGGCAGGCTTTCCCTTAGTATATATCCTACGACAATGTAACTAATGTCTGGGATATTCTTATGTTGTTTCACAGCTTGAAGCTGCCCTTATTCTTAACCAACGCATCTTAGTATATTTTATTCTCGATAGTTGATTGTTTCATTATAATATATAAGATGTAAGTCTAGTGAGAGCGGGAAGAGACGAGCGGGAGAGAGAGACCGACTTGGGACGTTGCTTCGCGCGGAGAGTCCAGCTTGGGACGAGCCTGAAGCGCTGCCACATGCATTTGATTGCAACGTTAGGCTTAGTTTTGACTGACGCACGGGGTAGAGGATTTTGACCAGGCAACTGTGTTGAGTGTTGCCAAGCCTGGGATGTATTCTGCATGCCTAGGGCGGGGTCCAGACAGATTCAAGACTCAGAGCTCACCTCATTGTCGTACCCTTCGGACCCCCTTGATATGTATCCCTCTCAACCCCACTTAGAAACGTTCTCTCTTTCCACTACTTCACCAATCTATTTAATTATCCCATCCCCTTGATAGACCTTATATCTATTATTGTATTAACGACGAGCTCTCAGATAACTAGATAGGATTTTGGGCCTTATGCAGGGATGTAATTGTTAATGAGACCTAGGAAGCTTTTTTGTTGTCTCATATTTGGTGGTTTCATGCTTGCTAGTGTGTTCTTGTGTCAGGTTAGCAGGGGCTAGACCGGAGGGGGGGCTTTTTGCGATCCTTTAAGTAGAGTCTGCTGGTGCGAGTCCCGTGGACCCGCACGACTTTACTAGGATACCCGTGGGAGTCTGGGGGCATTTTCTTGTCTGTGTCCCTGTGTGTCTAGCGTTGTGTTGTGTGAGGGCCATTGCCTAGTCCACTCAGCACTGCGCTAGCACGTCTTGCTTTTGTTTTAGGGTCACCAGGAGAGAGTCAGATACTTGCGATCTGAGTCTCTCAAGAGAGCACCCTTTCAATTAGAGTAATTTGGCGCACAGACCTGGGAACGTCCCTAGGCTAGAGCAGGTGGCTCAGCCCGGGTATCCGAAGCCTATATCCTTCCGGCTAGACCTCTGCCACCTGGCAGATTAACAGCTAGGGGTTTATTATCTCTGTATGCTTGTTATTGTGCCAAAGTTTACCGTTTTAGTGAGCATTGTGAGTCAGGGTGTGGCTTAGAGACTCTGTCCGAGCAGGCTTGCCTGACTAAGAGTGAGAAGCACACCTGTATGTGGTTATGTTGCGAGTTGCTGCCTTTATTTAATTATACCTATGCCATTATACACTGTATGTCCAATCACTAGTATTTATTTCTGCTTATGAGTTAAGAGTTCTCTAAATCCGTAACGTACTTTCTTTGCTAAGCATCAGATCCTACAGTAGCCGCATGCAGTTTAGAGACCCGCATCTTGTCTACCTGTACGATGTTTTGAGGACTGTTTGCTTTCACCTTCTTTCACGCAGGGGTGATTAGTTGTATTAATTAACGTAACGTTAAATGTACTTTCTTCTAGTTTGTTATTAAATTGTTTCTGCAATTTAATTCCGTTATCTATCTTTTCCTTGAAGCTTTAAGTCAACTTAATTGTGTGATCTTTTATATAGCCTGCTTGACTATCAGCAGTCTATAGTGCATGCACCCTGTAACCGAGTCATAGGATACCTCGTTGTCCAGGCAGGACTCTTGACGGTTTAGGGTGGTTTGTTGCCTGGGTTTATAGATAAGGGTTGGATCTAGCATTTTCCGTTGTTGCTTGTTGCCGCATACCTAGTCCTATAGAAAGAGCCCAGTGTTTATATATCCCAGGACGTAACAAATGGCGACCTTGCATAGGATTTACTGAACAGAGGAATATAGTGGTCATTTGTTTTGAGATTCCTTATGATTAGAGGAATACAGTGGACATAGATTTTTTTTTGGAGCAACCAATATAAAACATTAAAGACTTTAAATAACATTAGTATATACATACTTGCATAGGAGATAAGGCACATTCTATAACCGTGATAATTACTGCAGTACACAAACATGTCTAATACATCAGAACACAGTGATGGGTCAGGTCACGATACGGGCTCGGAGGGAGAAAGACCTGTGGAGTGGCTAGTCGATAGCGAGGAGGGTGCTAGAAGATTTTTAGAGGTGCCCCTTACCGCTGCCAGGGTGCTGAAGCTGAATAAGTATGGCTTAAAGTGTGTGGCAGGTCTTCAGGGTCACCAGGGTTTAAGTGGCATGAGGAAAGATCAGCTGAGGACTTTGATATTGGGTTTAGAAGGGAGAGACCTGGGTGGAGAGGCGACTGGGGGCCCCGGTACCCAGCCCCCTCTCCACTCTACCCCCATATCAAACGTCAGGGTGCCTGAATTTAGTACATACCCCCAAGTTGATGGTCAATGGCAGCGTGGAATTCAATCACAGGGACCCTCTCCATTAAATGCACCTTCCCCTCCTCAAGGGTTGGCTCCCGATTTGTTGTTTCGGCTTGAGATGGCCAAGGTTGAGGCCGCCGAAAGACAGGCTAGAGCTCAGGTTGAGGCCGCCGAAAGACGGGTTAGTGTGCAGGCTGAGGTTGCGAGAGCTCAGGCTGAGGCTGCAGAGAGAACAGCTATACAAGAGGCTGAACTGCAGGCAGAGTCTACTAGGTATCGGGCTGACAGGGAGCTGGAGAGATCTCGATTGGAGGTAACAGGGCTAAATATTGGGGGAGGTAACAGACATCGGTACCAATCATTGTCGCACCTGCTTAAACTAGTTCCTGTGTTCGATGAATTATGTGTGGCTGAGTTTTTTATGCGATTTGAGAAGAAGTGTCAGGAACACCAGTGGCCTCAGGAAAAGTGGGCAGCATTAGTTTCATCAAGACTCCTAGGAAAGGGGCTAAAAGCGTATGATGCACTACCTTTAGAGTCCTGTGTAGTTTATGATGAGCTAAAGAAGGCTGTGCTACGGGCCTATGAGTTACAACCAGAAACTTACCGCTTGAAGTTTCGGGGTGTTACTAAGGGCAAGGATAGTACCTTCCTAGAACACGCCCGTGTTACGAACTGGCACTCGGGTACACAAGGGCTCTCAATCAGGACTCGAGTACGGCTCGCTGCCACAACGGAAACACACGATCCCAACCCCTGAGTACTGCCAGCCGAACAAAAAACACCAATACCCTCCAGAGTTCAATCTGCTATAACGGGGTATACAAGAACTCGGTACTAGTGTTCAACAACAGACTAATAAAGAGACAGGAATTATCTAGTCTGGTCAACAATCAAACAATGAAGTAAGAAACAACAACACCAAAGAATAGTGTTGGCCGAAGCCGAAGTAATCCACCCTTGACTAAGAACTTAAGAAGTCCTCCACCCTCTACTTCGGATCGGCACTATTACGTTACGTTAATTAATAGTCCTTAAGCATCGAGCAAGGAATCTTCTGAAAAAAGTTAGATGCTTCTCGGATGCTCGTAAGAAGTACGTATCGGATTTTGAACAGTAATTCAATAAGCAAAAACACTGGCAATTAAATACTATTAAAGGTTTAAATTGGCATAAGAATAATTAAAAGAATATGCAATAGTAAATGGCAAACATTAAAAAGAAGTACTCCGCAAATGCAACGGCAATAGCCTACTCGGATTGTGCTCGTGGGCCACTAATCACTAAAGTAGCCAAGCTTGCAACACATGAAATCAATAGTGCATAAACAATATCATACATAAGGAAAGCTTCAATACTATTCTGTATCTACTAATCGAGTAAAGTCTAGCTGGGGTACTGTGGGCAAAAGGTAGCAGTGACTGAGCAAAAACGGCTCGTAGCCTAGCGAAGTCCTCACAACTGTTTAAAGTATTACGTTAAAACTGACAAGTGCACTTTGAGAAATCCAGATCCCTTGTATCTGGTTTTCTCCCGGCTCCTTGACAAAGTAAAAACAAACTGTTAATAAAATACAGGGTGGTTAGGCTCTTGCCCTCATTATTAACTCAACACACTCAGCCGCGAAGACAACCTAGGCTTCACTGAACCGAAACGAGTATGCAGGTTTATCGCTTAACCACTGCATCAAACAACAACTCGTAACACAGAAAAGCCTTACCCCAGTCTAGCATTACCTAGACCAGCAGAAAACAGGAATAATAATAATAACACACAGGGAAATGCATATACAAGTGCAACAAACATAAATCAATCCTAGCCTATTCTAAGTTAACCCTTCCAAAATAGGCTATCTAATAGGCAAGTATCTCGTGAGAACTCAAGCGATAATACGTTGGCTGACTAGCTCTGCACCAACGGGACCATGGAAGTTAAAAAAGGGTAGGGAAAAGAGGAGATAAGAATGTAAGGTAGTAGAGAAAGTTCACATCAGTCAGAAGAATATATATAGTTAGTAAGGGAAATGAGAAGTCGCTCTGCCTAATGAGTTCTGATGAAAAAATGGCTAGACTTCCCTTTTTATACCCGGCCCTCTAGTGAGCCCAACGAGAACTACTAAGGACCGCCCACTGACAACCATTACGTAATTTCTCTCTCTCCTCTGGGATAGACAAAGGCTCCCCTAGCACTGAGGGGGGGGGGGGGGGGGGGGAGTGCTAGTGAGTTAGGCCCGCCTCCCGCCTGGCGCACCCACTGACCCCCAACTGTGGCTGTTTCTCCTCCCATCATTACAAATAAGTTTTACACACAATACTTATAACTAATGATATAAAATAGAACTCGTTGACTCAGATGAAAACAAAATACATATTCATAATACTTATAGTACAACGGCTCACATGAACTAGTCCACTCAGCACTGCGCTAGCACGTCTTGCTTTTGTTTTAAGGTCGCCAGGAGAGAGTCAGATACTTGCGATCTGAGTCTCTCAAGAGAGCACCCTTTCAATATATAGGGGTTTATTATCTCTGTATGCTTGTTATTGTGTCACAGTTTACCATTTTTGTGAGCATTGTGAGTCAGGGTGTGGCTTAGAGACTCTGTCCGAGCAGGCTTGCCTGACTAAGAGTGAGAAGCACACCTGTATGTGGTTATGTTGCGAGTTGCTGCCTTTATTTAATTATACCTATGCCATTATACACTGTATGTCAATCACTAGTATTTATTCCTGTTTATGAGTTAAGAGTTCTCTAAATCCGTAACGTACTTTCTTTGCTAAGCATCAGATCCTACAGTAGCCGCATGCAGTTTAGAGACCAACATCTTGTCTACCTGTACGATGTTTTGAGGACTGTTTGCTTTCACCTTCTTTCACGCAGGGGTGATTAGTTGTATTAACCCTTAAATGTCGGGGCGCAACATAAGTCGAGTTAAATAAAGCTGGACTATGTGGCGGTGCTCGACATATATCGTGTGGCAATTTCAGCACGTAATGTGGCTGAGAGAGAGAGACAAGTGGTGGCAGGAGAGTAGCGAGCGTATGACTGCTCCAGACCACCGCGGCGAACCTACTGACACGAATCCCACCTCCTCCCTCCCTCTCTCACTCGCTATATACGGAATTGTATGGGGAAAGTGCCTAATTACATGCTTTTTGCACTCGCGTTGCACGGTTATTGCAAGAAAACTAGCCATCATAAAAGGATCGTTATGGTGTCATTCGAAAGCTCTGTTTATGCCCTTTCAGGGATAGATACTTGTTTTACGTTCTGGATCTTATTTAGGCATGAAAATGATCACGTAAACAGCCCTATTTTGGCTAAAAACACCCCGCTGGGCGGTACATATAAATAAACCGCATAGGCCGCTCGTAAGGTGTTAATTAACGTAAAGTTAAATGTACTTTCTTCTAGTTTGTTATTAAATTGTTTCTGCAATTTAATTCCGTTATCTATCTTTCCTTGAAGCTTTAAGTCAACTTAATTGTGTGATTTTTTATATAGCCTGCTTGACTATCAGCAGTCTATAGTGAGTGCACCCTGTAACCGAGTCATAGGATACCTCGTTGTCCAGGCAGGACTCTTGACGGTTTAGGGTGGTTTGTTGCCTGGGTTTATAGATAAGGGTTGGATCTAGCGTTTTCCGTTGTTGCTTGTTGCCGCATACCTAGTCCTATAGAAAGAGCCCAGTGTTTATATATCCCAGGACGTAACACTAGCTATATATAGACGCTTTTATTAAGTTTATATACTTGGCCTCCAGCAATTAACAGGCTTCGGACTCTCATTGATTCCTTTTTCTACCACAGATCCGTCTTAGACTGCACAAAATCGTATAAATGTAGCTAGAATAAAAGTAAAAAGACGTCGTCGGTACAGAAGGGGTTAACTTCTTCACCACCATGACGTAATTTCCATTATGTTCTGGTTAACATTAGACGATTTTCTTTAGTTTGTAATCAACCTATGCGACTTAAATGGGTAAATCCGATCTCAATAAGCCCTCTTAGTAACATAGGTCCTTCTTAAACTGCATATAATCATATAATGTTTAGCCAGAATCAAAGGCATAAAGGCGTCATGGTGCTGAAGTGGTTAAAGGCAAAATTAATTATATATAAGTAACACCTCGTTCTTTAACATTAATATCAATTACAAACCCCAATGTACTTGAATAAACTAATGAAAGCATATGGTCCTCCCGGGATTCGAACTCGGGACACCACACCCAGAACATAAGCACCTAAACCATTACACCACCAACAAAGATCCGAGGATAATAAAGTAAAGAAGGAAGGACGGACACATTTAGAGGCAATAAAAGACGAAATGAGACGTTTGTGGGAGAGAGGATGAAACGTTTGTTGGATAGAGGATGAAACGTTTGTGGGAGAGAGGATGAACATTTGTTGGAGAGAGGATGAAACGTTTGTGGGAGAGAGAGGATTAAGACCGATTCACACGGGCATGTTTTTATCAACCGTCCCTTGAGGGCTGAGAATTCGAAGGACAAATTTCGCCGTGGTGTCATATTTCACTGGGGAATTCAGGGAACCAACTGTTTTTTTTTGTTTTTGGATATTCGCAGCCCTCAAGGGACGGTGGATAAAAACATGCCCGTGTGAATCGGCCTTTAGATGTCTATGGGAGAGAGGATGAGACGTTTGTGGGAGAGAGGATGAAACGTTTATGGGAGAGAGGATGAGACGTTTGCGGGAGAGAGGATGAAACGTTTGTGGGAGAGAGGATTAGACGTTTGTGGGAGAGAGGTTGAAACGTTTGTGGGAGAGAGGATGAAACGTTTGTGGGAGAGAGGATGACGCGTTTGTTGGAGAGAGGATGAAACGTTTATGGGAGAGAGGATGACACGTTTGTGGGAGAGATGATGTGGAAGAGGAGGTCATTTCGCCCGCAAGACAAATATATTACAATTCTTTACGCTAACATTTTTGCTAGGTTTAGGTCCCAATTTAAATTAAGGGGAGGCAGTTGTTTTTTCGAGTCTTCCTCCTCCCTCATGTTTAGTCCTATTAGTTATGAGATAAAGACATTCGCCTAATTAGTTTGGCGATTTTCAGACCTTTTGCCCCATTTGTTTGCCAATATTAAGACCTTTTGTGCCATTTAGGTGTCGATTATTTTCCTGAAGAGTACAAAGGAGTACAAAGGAAATCAAGCAACAACATATCTAGTGACCCTTCTAGGCTGCTTGTCCTCCAAAACACTGAGGATCAAGTGCCCAAACAGTGGTTTAGAGTGGGTAAGGGAACATTGGAAAGGGAACTACTGCCCTGGAACTAATGTCCGTGGCAGGATTAGGAAGTTAGTAGGGGACAGATGGGTTAGTAACTGAGGGGGGGGGATATAAATAAAGTTATTCATTTACAAACGCAGTCAGTCGCGGGTTTGATGCGAGATATTTGTCTAAGCGGAGTTAAATGAATCAACGGTGCTGCAGTCTATAACGTCTCGGGGAAGCCCATTCCACAAGTTGACAACTCGATTGAAGAAGAAATTCTTAGATTCGTGTGAGTTAAAAGATTTACCAATAATTTTGCAACCGTTTCTTGCAACCGTTTCCCCGCGTGTAATTAGATTGGTCGATAGTGAAGTACTTACTACAGTTCATATTGCCGATGCCTTTGATGATTTTGAACACTTGAATTAAGTCACCTCTTATTCTGCGCTGGGTTAAAGGAAATCGATTTAATTCTCTTAGACGCTATTCGTATGGTTTGTTCTTTAGGCTAGGTATCATTTTGGTAACTCTACGTTGGACTACGTTGAACTCGTTGAATCGGCCTTCGGCCGAAAAAAAAATTCTACCGAAAAATGTATAAATTTATATGGAAGGTGAGTCTTGTGGGTGTTTTTTTAAAGTTCGATAGAGGTTTAGAGAGCAAACTAAACCCTGTGACGCTTCTGCATAGTAGCCACGTGCGGGCATGCGCGCGCGTCGGCTGCCCAGCCGTTTAGAAACCGGCTGGCGGCAGCCGGCCGGCCGGCTTTTCCTTAGTATATATCCTACGACAATGTAACTAATGTCTGGGATATTCTTATGTTGTTTCACAGCTTGTAGCTGCCCTTATTCTTAACCAACGCATCTTAGTATATTTTATTCTCGATAGTTGATTGTTTCATTATAATATATAAGATGTAAGTTTAGTGAGAGTGGGAGGAGACGAGCGGGAGAGAGAGACCGGCTGGGGGACATTGCTTCACGCAGAGAGTCTAGCTTGGGACGAGCCTGATGTGCCACATGCATTTGTTCGCAACGTTAGGCTTAGTTTCGACTCACGCACGGGGTAGACGATTTTGACCCGGAAACTGTGTTGAGTGTTGCCAAGCCTGGGAGGTATTCTGCATGCCTAGGGCGGGGTCCAGACAGATTCAAGACTCAGAGCTCACCTCACTGTCGTACCCTTCGGACCCCCTTGATATCTATCCCTCTCAACCCCACTTAGAAACTTTCTCTCTTACTTTGTATACCTTCTTTCCACTACTTCACCAATCTATTTAATTATCCCATCCCCTTGATAGACCTTATATCTATTATTGTATTAACGACGAGCTCTCAGATAATTAGATAGGATTTTGGGCCTTATGCAGAGACGTAATTGTTAATGAGACCTAGGAAGCTTTTTTGTTGTCTCATATTTGGTGGTTTCATGCTTGCTAGTGTGTTCTTGTGTCAGGTTAGCAGGGGCTAGACCAGAGGGGAGGCTTTTTGCGATCCTTTAAGTAAAGTCTGCTGGTGCGAGTCCTGTGGACCCGCACGACTTTACTAGGATACCCGTGGGAGTCTGGGGGCATTTTTTTGTCTGTGTCCCTGTGTGTCTAGTGTTGTGTTGTGTGAGGGCCCTTGCCTAGTCCACTCAGCACTGCGCTAGCACGTCTTGTTTTTGTTTTAGGGTCGCCAGGAGAGAGTCAAATACTTGCGATCTGAGTCTCTCAAGAGAGCACCCTTTCAATTAGAGTAATTTGGCGCACAGACTTGGGAACGTCCCTAGGCTAGAGCAGGTGGCTCAGCCCAGGTATCCGAAGCCTATATCCTTCCAGCTAGACCTCTGCCACCTGGCAGGTTAACAGCTAGGGGTTTATTATTTCTGTATGCTTGTTATTGTGCCACAGTTTACCGTTTTTGTGAGCATTGTGAGTCAGGGTGTGGCTTAGAGACTCTGTCCGAGCAGGCTTGCCTGACTAAGAGTGAGAAGCACACCTGTATGTGGTTATGTTGCGAGTTGCTGCCTTTATTTAATTATACCTATGCCATTATACACTGTATGTCCAATCACTAGTATTTATTTCTGCTTATGAGTTGAGAGTTCTCTAAATCCGTAACGTACTTTCTTTGCTAAGCATCAGATCCTACAGTAGCCGCATGCAGTTTAGAACCCCGCATCTTGTCTACCGGTACGATGTTTTGAGGACTGTTTGCTTTCACCTTCTTTCACGCAGGGGTGATTAGTTGTATTAATTAACGTAACGTTAAATGTACTTTCTTCTAGTTAAATTAAATTGTTTCTGCAATTTAATTCCGTTATCTATCTTTTCCTTGAAGCTTTAAGTCAACTTAATTGTGTGATCTTTTATATAGCCTACTTGACTATCAGCAGTCTATAGTGCGTGCACCCTGTAATCGAGTCATAAGATACCTTGTTGTCCAGGCAGGACTCTTGACGGTTTAGGGTGGTTTGTTGCCTGGGTTTATAGATAAGGGTTGGGTTTTAGCGTTTTCCGTTGTTGCTTGTTGCCCCATACCTAGTCCTATAGAAAGAGCCCAGTGTTTATATATCCCAGGACGTAACAAATGGCGACCTTGCATAGGATTTACTGAACAGAGGAATATAGTGGTCATTTGTTTTGAGATTCCTTATGATTAGAGGAATACAGTGGACATAGAGGTTTTTTTTGGAGCAACCAATATAAAACATTAAAGACTTTAAATAACATTAGTATATACATACTTGCATAGGAGATAAGGCACATTCTATAACCGTGATAATTACTGCAGTGCACAAACATGTCTAATACATCAGAACACAGTGGTGGGTCAGGTCACGATACGGGCTCGGAGGGAGAAAGACCTGTGGAGTGGCTAGTCGATAGCGAGGAGGGTGCTAGAAGATTTTTAGAGGTGCCCCTTACCGCTGCCAGGGTGTTGAAGCTGAATAAGTATGGCTTAAAGTGTGTGGCAGGTCTTCAGGGTCACCAGGGTTTACGTGGCATGAGGAAAGATCAGCTGAGGACTTTGATATTGGGTTTAGAAGGGAGAGACCTGGGTGGAGAGGCGACTGGGGGCCCCGGTCCCCAGCCCCCCCTCCACTCTACCCCCGTATCAAATGTCAGGGTGCCTGAATTTAGTACATACCCCCAAGTTGATGGTCAATGGCAGCGTGGAATTCAATCACAGGGACCCTCTCCATTAAATGCACCTTCCCCTCCTCAAGGGTTGACTCCAGATTTGTTGTTTCGGCTTGAGATGGCCAAGGTTGAGGCTACCGAAAGACAGGCTAGAGCTCAGGTTGAGGCTACCGAAAGACAGGCTAGAGCTCAGGTTGAGGCTGCCGAGAGACAGGCTAGTGTGCAGGCTGAGGTTGCTAGAGCTCAGGCTGAGGCCGCAGAGAGAACAGCTATATGAGAGGCTGAACTGCAGGCAGAGTCTACTAGGTATCGGGCTGACAGGGAGTTGGAGAGATCTCGAGTGGAGGTAACAGGGCGACATATTGGGGGAGGTAACAGACATCGGGACCAATCATTGTCGCACCTGCTTAAACTAGTTCCTGTGTTCGATGAATCATGTGTGACTGAGTATTTTATGTGATTTGAGAAGAAGTGTCAGGAACACCAGTGGCCTCAGGAAAAGTGGGCAGCATTAGTTTCATCAAGACTCCTAGGAAAGGGGCTAAAAGCATATGATGCACTACCTTTAGAGTCCTGTGTAGTTTATGATGAGCTAAAGAAGGCTGTTCTACGGGCCTATGAGTTACAACCAGAAACTTACCGCTTGAAGTTTCGGGGTGTTACTAAGGGCAAGGATAGTACCTTCCTAGAACACGCCCGGGACTTGTCTGATGCACTACGACATTGGCTGCGTTCTGAGAGGGCAGCTACTTTTGAGGAGTTGAGTGAGCTGGTTCTCTTGGAGCAGTTCTTTAAGTGCACAGGCGGGGACTTAACATTAAATATAAAGGAAAAAAATCCTAGAACTCTCTAGGAGGCAGCAGAAATGGCTGACCTCCGACTGTCATTAATTCGAGGGTGCGGAGCAGCAGCTAGGAGCGAGTCGGGTGCAAAGGATCGTACCCCTCCCCCTCCCAAGAATTTTGATACACATAAATACACAAAACCATCTAGCACTGACAATAAAACTGAACATAAACCAAATACCGTCCCGTATAAGAAGTCTAATGGTACCTCCCACTCCCAAGGGAAACCAAAGAGTAAAGAGTGCTTTGCATGTCACAAGGAGGGTCACTTTGCAAATGCTTGTCCGAACAAGCCACCAAACAAGGTTGTGTCATTGGCCCGCAGCATAGGGGTGTCGCCTATATCTTCTGAGTTTGCCAAGGGTAGTTCGTCAGAGGTTGGGACACAGCCTGTGTTCAAGAGTCCGGAAGGCTCGAACCCTGTCCGCGACGTCTTTGGGGGTCATAGAGGGCATGGTTTTGTGAGGTGGGCTGGCGAAAGGCGAGGAGTTAAGCTATTGCGTGATACTGGGGCTTCTCAGACCTTGTTAAGGAACTTTACTGGTAGGCCGATTAACGCTGCTCGGGTGGTGGTAGTTCAGGGGATCAATGCTACGAAGTCCTACCCGCTGGTGCGGATGGAGCTGGAGGTGGGTGGTTTGGCGAAGGAGCTGGATGTAGGAATTGTAGAGAACTTGCCTGTTGGGGGCGTCGACCTCCTCCTCAGCAACGACTTTGCGGTGCCTGCTTCTAAGGTTTCACCCTTGGTCGTTGCCGAGAAGGCGGCCGACGTTAGTAGGGAGGAACAGGAGTGGGTTGAGAAGTGTAGCGTACAAACTATGGCGTGTGTTGTGACGCGTTCTCAGACATCCGGAGCCTTGCAGCCACCACCTCAGTCTATCAAACCGCGGAGTAAAGGTCACAAGAAAACGGGAAGTGTTGGTCAATTGGAGAGTTTTGAGCCGGCAGTGTTTCTTGGTGACTCATTATTGGCACCTATGTTAGAGTCTGGAGAGGCCCCGGGGCCTGTCACCGCTAGTGCAGGTGCAGGGCAGGAAGAGACTCTGCGACAGCATCGTTATGCGCAGCGTGAGGAAAGGATGGCTCAGCGGGACATTGGAGGTGGAAATAAATTATTTAAGTTGAACTTGGATAATCTCGCACCTGCTGATATATGTTCTTTGCAGCTGGAAGATCCAGAAGTCAGGGCGTGTGGTAATGGTGCTGTCGAACTGGAGAGCGATGGGGATGCGCAGCCTGGTGATTTTTTCTTATCCGAGGGGATCTTGTATCGGAGACATCAGGATCCCAAGAAAAAGTGGGATGGCGGGTCAGGATTAGTGGACCAGTTAGTAGTACCGAGGGTGTGCCGTGAGAGCTTATTGAGATTCGCTCATGATGTGCCTTTGGCAGGGCACCTGGGGGCACGTAAGACGGAGGCAGCTCTGAGCAAGCTTTTCTGGTGGCCTGGGTTAAAGGCGAGTGTCGTGTCATGGGTGTCACAGTGTCACACTTGTCAAGTTGTTGGGAAACCCAATCAGGTCATCCCGAGAGCCCCGTTACAACCCATCCCTGTCATTGGGCCGCCCTTCAGCAAAGTAGTTATCGATATGGTTGGCCCATTGCTCCCCACTAGTGCCGGCAATAAATTTTTACTAACTGTAATGGATGTAGCAAAACGGTATCCAGATGCTTACCCCATGCGCAATGGGATGGCTAAGACTGTTGTCAAAAACCTACTTGTCTATTTCTCTCATTATGGCTACCCTCAGGAGATCCAGTCTGATCAGGGATCCAATTTTATTTCTGCTCTGTTTAAGCAGACCATGCAGCAACATGGGATAGTGTCTGTGGTGTCATCTGCCTACCATCCCGAGAGTCAGGGAGTTTTGGAAAGGTGGCACTCGACTCTCAAGAGTATGTTGCGGTGTTATTGCATGGAAAATGGGAAGGACTGGGATCTAGGTCTCCCATACGTTTTATTTGCTGCGAGAGAAGTACCTGGGGAGAGCTTGGGATTTAGCCTGAACGAGTTGGTTTTTGGACACAGGGTCAGGGGGCCCCTCCACATAGTCAAGGAGATCTGGGAGGGAGTCACAAAGCCATGCTCGCTTCTAAAGTATGTTGTTGAAAGCCGTGAGAGAATGCTAAAGAGCTTGGAGGTAGCAGGTCGGAACCTTAAGAGTTCACAAGCTCAGATGAAGGACAGATACGACCAGAAGGTGAAGCTGAGGGAGTTTGAAGTAGATCAGGAGGTACTGATACTACTGCCTCTGGTGGGACACCCCTTGTCTGCCAAATATTCTGGTCCGTATCGGGTTGTAAGGAAGGTTTCTGATCTCGACTATTTAGTAGCTACTCCTGATCGTAAGAAAAAGAACCAACTTTGCCATGTAAATCTGATGACAGAGTATGTGAGGCGCCCCTCCGAGCCTCTCACTCTCCCGGTGTTGATCTGCAGCGATCGTGGTGGAGAAGGAGGAAGGGACAGTCAAGCTGCGGGGGAGGATAATTGGGATTGTCATGTTTCCGCGGATCAGTGGGCGGGGAATTCTAGACAAGTGGCTCACAAGTTGATATTGCACCTGCCTGAGCAACAGCGTGTAGCTGTGCAGCACTTGTTTGATTCAAACCCAGCTGTTTTCGCGGAGCATCCTGGCCTCACTACTCAAGCGGTGCACGATGTCGATGTTGGGGACCACCCGCCCTTTAAATCAGTGCCATACCGTGTTCCCCCTATTAAATTACCAGCACTTAGGGAAGAGCTGGATTATATGCTGAAACGTTGGCTGATTTCTGAGGGTGCAGTAAGGTGGATTTCCCCAGTCACACTGCAGCCCAAACCAGATGGCAAGGTGCGGTTTTGTATAGATTTCCGCAGGTTGAATGGTTTAACCCCCACAAATGCCTACCCTCTCCCTCGCGTGTACGACAGTGTGGGTAAGATAGGAAAAGCCAAGTTCCTCACTAAGATAGACCTTGTTAAGGGTTATTGGCAAGTGCCCTTGTCTGAGCGAGCGCGAGAGGTGTGTGGGTTTGTGGTGGACGGTACCACATATCGTTGCCATGTTATGCCATACGGGCTGAAAAATGCCCCTGCAACGTTTCAGAAATTAATGAACGACATTGTAGCCGACATTCCCAACTGTACGGTGTACCTAGATGATGTCATAATATACGACAATGATTTTAACAGTCACTGTGCTCACATCGGACAGCTTTTTAATAAACTGAATGAAGCAGGTTTGGTGGTAAACCTGGGTAAGTGCGATTTTGTCAAAGCCACAGTTTTGTACCTGGGGTTCGAGGTGGGGATGGGTCAGGTGTGCCCTCCACAGACAAAGATCAAAGCCATCGATCAGTTTCCCCAGCCTACGACTAAGAAACAAATCATGCGGTTTCTAGGTATGATAGGCTATTATCGTCGCTTCATCAAAGACTATTCGACTGTACTTGCACCTTTAACTGACTTATTATCTAAGGACAAGAAGTTCCGGTGGTCTCCTGAGTGTGCAGAGGCGTTTTCCTTGGTGAAACACCTGTTATGTACCCACCCCATACTCAGGGCCCCGGACTTCAGCAGACCTTTTCAGCTGGCGACTGATGCCAGTGGCGTAGGGGCTGGGGCTGTCTTGTTACAGACAGATGATGAAGGTATCGAACATCCAGTGAGTTTTTACAGAAAAAAAATCAATAGTGCACAAAGGAATTACTCTGTAATTGAAAAAGAACTCCTGGCGATAGTGCTGGCGCTCAGGCACTTCGATGTATATGTTCCTGCTTTCGGACCAGTCGTAGTGGTTTATGCCGATCATCACCCTCTGAAATTCTTGAATCAGTTTCATAACCGGAATATGAGGCTGACCAGGTGGTCACTCATGCTTCAGGAGTATAATCTGGACATACGCCATATTGCCGGTTCTGATAACGTGATAGCGGATTGTCTATCAAGGGTGGATGATGTTGGTTAGACTGCCACAGGATTGAGGGTTGAGTGTGGAGGAAAATAGGCTGTCACTGTAGTTCAGCCGAAAAAAACAAATTAAAAAAGCAAAAACCTTATAAAAACTCTATATTTTTTATAACGTGTAGAATTTTGTTTAAGATGTTGTAGCAGTATCTAAGTTGAATGTTTTCGCTTATTGTCGCTAAGTTAGTTATACTTGCTCGGTGGAGCACAACAGTCTTTATTTTTAGTATATATAGTGCCTTGTGTCGCAACAGTGTGAGAAGCTTTCTGTTAGATATGAAGAACTTAGTCAAGGGTCTTATATCTTGGGGGAGGTGTGACGCTTCTGCATAGTAGCCACGTGCGGGCATGCGCGCGCGTCGGCTGCCCAGCCGTTTAGAAACCGGCTGGCGGCAGCCGGCCGGCCGGCTTTTCCTTAGTATATATCCTACGACAATGTAACTAATGTCTGGGATATTCTTATGTTGTTTCACAGCTTGTAGCTGCCCTTATTCTTAACCAACGCATCTTAGTATATTTTATTCTCGATAGTTGATTGTTTCATTATAATATATAAGATGTAAGTTTAGTGAGAGTGGGAGGAGACGAGCGGGAGAGAGAGACCGGCTGGGGGATGTTGCTTCGCGCGGAGAGTCTAGCTTGGGACGAGCCTGATGTGCCACATGCATTTGTTCGCAACGTTAGGCTTAGTTTCGACTCACGCACGGGGTAGATGATTTTGACACGGCAACTGTGTTGAGTGTTGCCAAGCCTGGGAGGTATTTTGCATGCCTAGGGCGGGGTCCAGACAGATTCAAGACTCAGAGCTCACCTCACTGTCGTACCCTTCGGACCCCCTTGATATCTATCCCTCTCAACCCCACTTAGAAACTTTCTCTCTTACTTTGTATACCTACTTTTCACTACTTCACCAATCTATTTAATTATCCCATCCCCTTGATAGACCTTATATCTATTATTGTATTAACGACGAGCTCTCAGATAATTAAATAGGATTTTGGGCCTTATGCAGAGACGTAATTGTTAATGAGACTTAGGAAGCTTTTTTGTTGTCTCATATTTGGTGGTTTCATGCATGCTAGTGTGTTCTTGTGTCAGGTTAGCAGGGGCTAGACCGGAGGGGAGGCTTTTTGCGATCCTTTAAGTAAAGTCTGCTGGTGCGAGTCCTGTGGACCCGCACGACTTTACTAGGATACCCGTGGGAGTCTGGGGGCATTTTCTTGTCTGTGTCCCTGTGTGTCTAGTGTTGTGTTGTGTGAGGGCCCTTGCCTAGCCCACTCAGCACTGCGCTAGCACATCTTGTTTTTGTTTTAGGGTCGCCAGGAGAGAGTCAGATACTTGCGATCTGAGTCTCTCAAGAGAGCACCCTTTCAATTAGAGTAATTTGGCGCACAGACTTGGGAACGTCCCTAGGCTAGAGCAGGTGGCTCAGCCCGGGTATCCGAAGCCTATATCCTTCCAGCTAGACCTCTGCTACCTGGCAGATTAACAGCTAGGGGTTTATTATTTCTGTATGCTTGTTATTGTGCCACAGTTTACCGTTTTTGTGAGCATTGTGAGTCAGGGTGTGGCTTAGAGACTCTGTCCGAGCAGGCTTGCCTGACTAAGAGTGAGAAGCACACCTGTATGTGGTTATGTTGCGAGTTGCTGCCTTTATTTAATTATACCTATGCCATTATACACTGTAGGTCCTGTCACTAGTATTTATTCCTGCTTATGAGTTGAGAGTTCTCTAAATCCGTAACGTACTTTCTTTGCTAAGCATCAGATCCTACAGTAGCCGCATGCAGTTTAGAACCCCGCATCTTGTCTACCGGTACGATGTTTTGAGGATTGTTTGCTTTCACCTTCTTTCACGCAGGGGTGATTAGTTGTATTAATTAACGTAACGTTAAATGTACTTTCTTCTAGTTTGTTATTAAATTGTTTCTGCAATTTAATTCCGTTATCTATCTTTTCCTTGAAGCTTTAAGTCAACTTAATTGTGTGATCTTTTATATAGCCTGCTTGACTATCAGCAGTCTATAGTGTGTGCACCCTGTAACCGAGTCATAGGATACCTTGTTGTCCAGGCAGGACTCTTGACGGTTTAGGGTGGTTTGTTGCCTGGGTTTATAGATAAGGGTTGGATCTAGCGTTTTCCGTTGTTGCTTGTTGCCGCATACCTAGTCCAATAGAAAGAGCCCAGTGTTTATATATCCCAGGACGTAGCAACCCCTTCCTTAAACCATTGAGCCGAACCAGTAAATTATGCTGCACAATACCGTATGAGCTCCCTTAAGATTCTACTATATGGATTCAGGCGGTTAAAGTGTACTTGGGAAAAATAATAGTGCTTATTCCATACATTCATTCCTTGGCTGTAGTCCATGGGTGATTTACAGTTGTTAACAATAACAATTTTAATACTGTAAAATGAATTACAAATAAACTTTCCTTAACCCTCTCAGGATCGATGACGCACTTCCTTTCTGTTTCTGGCTCATGTTTGACGATTTTATTCAGATTAGGAAGGGTACATCGAAGTCAGAGGGTTAACTGAGCTATTCTTTTCTCTTATAATCCCCATAGATCCTTCCTAAGTTGTCTAAAAACGTCTAATGATAGCTAAAATAAACTTCTAAAACACGTCAGATCCTCAAGGGGTTAAAATGAACTAATAAACATTGGCATGCTACATTTGGCATACTCACTTGTAGTACCAGTTCTAATCCATGTGTGTGATCTATTTACAATATAATATTACACAGCATAATTACCACAAGTTATACCTTATTAACCCCTTGAAGCTCTGACGCGTTTTAGCAGTTTATTTTGGATATCATTAGACGATTTTATGCAGCTTAAGAAGGATCTGTGGGAATTAAAAGGGTAAATACTATCTCAATCAACCCTCTGACTTCCGTATACCGTTACTAATCTAAATAAAATCGTCTAATAGTAGCCAGAAAACAGAACAGAAACGCGTATTGGAGCTTGAAAGGGTTAAGCTACAGTTGATCAAATATAATCTATAGGACAGATTTAATTGGTCTAAAGTTTAAAGTTATGATGAAAACAGTTGCTAAGCTTTATTCTATGTAGTAGTAGTTGTATATACTCAGGCACATGCCCCATTGCCGACACCCCGTGGCCGACACAAGACAGAGCCCGAACAGAAACAACATTTAAAGTTCCTATTCTAAGAGTCCGGGACCACTTTCGCGTTCCCTTGCCCGTTTTTCTGTCTCGTCTAGTAGGAGAATTATACTTATCATGCCATTGTTCCTCAGCAGCCTACCAACAACTCTCAACTTTTCTCTCTTTGTGTAAGGGGAGACAGACCGTTTTTCTGGACCCCCTTCTCCCTAATATTTAGCCCCAATAGTTTTGAGATTTTAAGACGTTGGTTCCATTAGTTGGGGAATTTTATGGCCTTTCCCCCCATTTCTTTGTCAATAGTAGTACCCTTTGTGCCATTTAGGTGTCGATTATTTCCTGGCGAGCGATAGCGAGCCTTTAATTTAGGAGGAAACGGCCTTTGGCCGGGAAATTGTTCTAAAATGTACAAATCTATCTTGAAGGGGGGTCTAGGGGGTGTTTTTCTAAGCTTTCATCCCTAGGGATGAAATTAAAAAAATATAAGAATAAAATTAACTAATAGACCAAACAAACAGCCACTGTCCCTTATAAGTCTTGCAACAATCTTACCAAGTTATTTCTATCAAAACTTTCACACACTTGTATATATGTACGTACTGTATGTATGTAGGAAGGATATAGGGTAGCTAAAACGATTAAATGAGAGAGTCTGTAGCTAATTAATTGGTAGACGTCCTTCCTAAGCTAAAGAAAATCGTCTAATAGTAGCCAGAATAAAGTGAAAAGGACGTCGCCGGTACAGAAGGGGTTAAGGGGGGATGGTTCACTTTTTGGGCGATTTTTTTATGTATTAATTATTTTTCTAGTTTCCTCCCTAGACCTCCATCAAATTTAAAAAAAAATCCATTAGATCCCCCTTCTAGATTAATTTGTACATTTTTCGGTAGAAAAATGTCCCGGCTGAAGGCCGATTCTTCCAACATTACAGGCTCAATATCGTTCGCTAGGGAACAATTGACACCTAAATAGCACGAAAGGTCTAAATATTGACGAAGAAATGGGGCGAAATGTCTTAAAATCGACTAACTAATGGGGCAAACATCTTAACATCTGAAAACTAATGGGTCCGTGGCAGGACTAGGAAGTTAGTAGGGGACAGAGGGGTTAGTAACTGAGGGGGGGATAAAATAAAGTTATTCATTTACAAACGCAGTCAGTCGCGGGTTTGATGCGAGATATTTGTCTAAGCGGAGTGTTACGGCTGGATCGGCAATACATATTCGGGATTCTTGATCGTAGGACAGAAATGGCTTATGTGACAACGACACGCTCGATTCCAGTCCCAAATACTATATGCTCCAGACAACAAAAGCACCAACGCCCTACAGAGTTGTTGTTGTTGTTGTTTTTCCCCAAGCTGCCTGGCCGAACAGCCCCAAGGCCCCGAGCAAGGCCAAGGCCATAACCGAGCGCCCCCACAGAACCCTCCCTGCCGACCACAATAAAGCCTGGGTGACCGAAGCCACTCCATGGCGGGGAGCTGAGGAGGGTGCGGAAACGCCCGGGAAACCAAAGCCCCACCCCGGGCCCTGTACCCCTCAGCAATTATGAAGAGAAAGTTGAGGGGCAAAGGAAAGATGTGACGCTTTGGCTTCCAATCTTGGTAGATTAGGTCAATCCACGCAAGAGACGCCGTCACTTGAGATCTAGAAAATATATAAGTAAAAGGAACAGTCAGAGTAAGCTATGGGTATGGCAGAGATCGCTCCGTTCTCACTCTGATAGACCAGCCCATCACCACATGACTAGAACCCAATCCTCTAAGCATCAGCTAGGAAAGGCCCTAGAAAGCCGCCTTTGGCGGGGGGATAGCTCCCCTATTTCAACCCTTTTCGGGGTTGGGCACCCGCCCAATGTACAGTACTGTACTGTACAGTGGCGATAAGTCATGTCTCAGCTGTCATTATGTTTGGCTCGCTCTGTGCTGTATTAATGTCTGTCAGATGTTGAATAGGGTGGGTAAGTGTAGGAACATGTATGTATATCTCACTCAAAAAGAAGAAATCATGCCCTACAGAGTTATCGTCTATGGTAACGAGGTACCTTAACTCGGCGAAAGTGTACAACAGGGGTAGGCTATGAGGCTAAACTCCCTCAGACATTTATAGGTTACGTTATGACTTAAAGAAATGCAATACTCAAGAAACTACGTTAATATTAAGCCTCTAATAATGTAGAATAGAAGCAGGCTAAAGGTATGACAGTGAAATGCTAAATGACAAATGTACACGCCTACTTGAAAGCGCGTGCACTAGAATAACTGTCCCCTACTAACATGCACTAGCATGTAGCATACAAGATGTTCATGATCCAGTAGATACCTAATAATACACATGGAAGGAACATAAATAGTAGTCACTTATTATAAGAATGAATCTATACTTGGAATAACTAAAGGTTGCAGGCAACAGTACTGCGCCGGTAGCCTACTACCGCATAGGCTACTTCGCTTCTCTCACTCTGTCTCCCCTCTGAGTCCGTATGCGCCCTACGCAACAGAACTCCGGACACAGCAGCAAAACGACAGTGCAGTTAATTGATACATGAAAGTATTAATAGTGTTGTCTTGTGTGTGTGAGTAATGTGTATTGTAAAGTGTTACATACATAAACTTAAAGAGAGCTGCAATGCATAGTAAAATAAAGATATCACCCACTCATCATCCCCATGTGTTCTAGCTAGCAGGCCAAGTCACAGGAACAACGAGTCCCAGCACCGAAAGCGAGAACCCAGGAAAAGACTGCAGAGAACACAAGGACAGATAAATTACGTTACTCTACTATACCGGCACTACGAGCGAGCTGTAGTCTCTGGTACTGCACTCGCTCCTGGCTCGGTAGGCAAATCAAGGCTAAGTCCTCGCCCCTCTACAGACAACTCCTGGGCATGGTCGGGCTCTTACACATGGCACTAGTCTAGTCACAAATTGGATGATGAGCTGGGCATATAACTCGTGAACATGTAGAACGTTCACCAACTATCCTCATCAAGAAGATCGCTGTTCACATTAACCCCTTAAATCTAATACATGTAAATATATGCTTGTCCTAAGAGTAATACGAGAGGTGAGTGCTGAAACTCCTTTAAGACCTCAAGGGAAGGTTATGCATTTAAATAGAGAGAAGAATGAAATGAGAGTAATGTCGTCAGAGAGAAAGAGTGCAACCGTGAGAAATTGGGAGAGAGGGCAAGGGATGTTAGAATCTCAAAGGTTCTAGGCAACCTGATCATGGAACACACAGCGAGCCTCCAGGCAATGTGCAGCACGACAACATGGGCAGCCCAGGCAGCATAGGCAGGCGGCAATGGACTACCAACCCTGTCGCACCTAGCTATAAGCGCAGGGCTGCCAACCGGTCCATACGTCTGGCAACCACCCCCCCGGCAGCGTGGCGCATTGCTACCCTCTCGCTCTGAAGTCTAACTCACTCTCTCTCTCTGAATTCCCATTGTCTTATCTATCAACTTCTCTATTGATACTACATATTAAATGGAAGGTCTCGACATGGCTTAAAACAAAACCCACCATTGGTTAGCACATGACGAGACCTTTGCAGAGATACAAAGAACATAGTTATACGTTGTCACACTCAATATAAGCAGCCAGCACGGTACAGCGGTACACGGTACCGCACCGTGGCGGTACAGTGGAGTACCAAGGAGTACAATCAGGTTACGTTGCCACGCACTGGGTGCATCACAGCCCCCCCAAGATTTTAGATAATCGACCTTAGAAGCATTATCAAAATCTGACAGGCAACCAACCGACCTGCTACCCTTAGCTGCCACTAATTGCAAAAGGTGCACAACAACTGAAGTGTGAATTATACATAAAACACAATATCGCATGCATCATGCTACAACAATAAAGACTTACAAAACTAAAAAAAAAAATTCTCGTTTATTTTATTGTTTTATAATCTTTTTGGACGGCGTTATGATAGCCTAATTTTACTCCTGCTCAACCCACACACCGTGCACGACTATCCTGGATCATCAACCCTTGATAGACAATCTGCTATCACGTTCTCACTCCCGGCAATATGCTGAATGTTGAGATTATACTCTTGGAGCATTAGGGACCACCTGGTCAACCGCATATTCCGATTGTGAAACTGATTTAGGAATTTCAAGGGATGATGGTCCGTATAAATCGTCACTACCGGGCCGTAGGCTGGAACATAAACTTCGAAATGTTTGAGCGACAAAACGATAGCAAGAAGCTCCTTCTCTATAGTCGAGTAATTCCTTTGTGCCGAATTAAACTTGCGAGAAAAGAAGCTCACTGGGTGTTCCAAGCCCTCGGAATCAGTCTGCAGTAACACTGCCCCGGCACCCACACCGCTGGCATCAGTCGCCAGCTGAAAACTCCTGGAGAAGTCTGGGGCTCTCAAAATCGGATGTGTACACAGCAGGTGCTTGACTAGGTCGAAAGCCCTCTGACACTCCGCAGCCCAACAGAACTTCACTGACTTCGACAGTAGATCAGTTAACGGTGCTAAGACAGTAGAGTATCCCCGGATGAAGCGCCTATAATAGCCTATCATACCTAGGAACCGCATGACCTGGCGCTTAGTGGTGGGCCTGGGAAACATATTGATAGCCTGTATCCTGCTCAGGGGGGGGCACACCCGGCCTAACCCGACCACGAAGCCAAGATACTGCACAGTAGCCTTTACAAACTCGCACTTCCTCAGGTTCACCACCAGCCCAGCATCGTGCAACTTCCCAAACAGGGTCTCTAAGTGCCTTAGGTGATTTTCAAAATCGTCATCATACACTATCACGTCATCAAGGTAGACCGTGCAGTTAGGGATTTCGTCACAAATATCGTTCATCAGGTTCTGAAACGTGGCAGGTGCGTTCTTAAGCCCATAAGGCATTACGTTACATTGGTAGGTCTTGCCATCTACCACAAAACCACAAACTTGCTTAGCTCGGTCCGACAGGGGTACTTGCCAGTAGCCTTTTACAAGATCAATTTTAGTAAGGTACTTTGCATTCCCTATCTTGTCCACGCTGTCGTCAACTCGAGGCAAAGGGTAAGGGTTGGTAGTGGTCAAGCCATTTAGCCTACGAAAATCTATGCAGAACCGCACCTTGCCGTCAGGTTTTGGCTGCAACGTGACGGGTGATGTCCACTTCACATAACCTTCAGTGATCATCCCTCTCTCAACCATGTACTTTAACTCCTCCCGTAAAGCTGGCAACTTTACCGGGGGCACACGGTAGGGCACTGACTTGAAGGGCACATTATCACCGACGTCCACGTCGTGCGTTACCTGAGTAGTGAGACCTGGGTGTTCGGCGAAAACAGAGGGGTATGACCTGAACAGGCCTAGGACAGCAGCACCCTGGTGCTCAGGCAGGTGACTTACAGCTTGCCTAGCCTCTTGTTCAGTATTCCCCGCCCACTGTTCCGCGGAAATGACACAGTCCCAGCTATCCTCCTCAGCAGCATGACTGTCCCCACCTCCTTCTCCACCCTGGCCGCTGCAGGCCAGCACAGGGACAGTGAGAGGCTCTGAGGGGCGTCTCACATACTCTTTCATGAGGTTAACATGACATAACTGATGTTTTTTTCTACGGTCAGGTGTTGCAACGAGATAATCAAGGTCGGACAGTTTCTTAGCCACCACATACGGCCCAATAAACTTGGCAGAAAGGGGGTGTCCAGGCAAAGGTAAAAGCAACATTACCTCCTGACCCACCGAAAACTCCCGAAGCTTCACCTTGGCGTCATACTGGTGCTTCATGACCGCCTGTGCATTAACCAAGTTATTACCTGCCGCTGCCATGCAACCTATAAGTCTCTCCCGGCTCTCAAGGATATATTTAAGTACAGACCCCGGCTTCTCTTCGCCCTCCCAGATCTCTTTCACCATACTTAAAGGTCCTCTCACATTATGGCCAAAGACTAGTTGATTTGGACTGAACCCCAGGCTCTCTCCTGGGACTTCACGTGCAGCGAACAGAACATACGGCAGACCCAAATCCCAATCAGTGTCATGTTCTGCACAGTAACAGCGTAGCATACTCTTCAGGGTCGAGTGCCACCGCTCCAAGACTCCCTGACTCTCGGGATGGTAGGCTGACGACACTACAGAACATATACCGTGCAACTGAAGGGTTTGCTTGAACAATTTGGATGTAAAATTGCTCCCCTGGTCTGACTGCACCTCACGTGGAAATCCATAACGGGAACAGAACAATAATAAGTTTTTAACAACTGCCTTTGCCGAGCCGTTTCTCATGGGGTATGCGTCCGGGTATCTCGTAGCCACATCCATGATTGTCAACAGGAATTTATTGCCACTACTAGTAGGCGGGAAAGGGCCAACCAAATCTACTACAACTTTGCTGAACGGAGGCCCGGTGACAGGTATGGGAAACAAAGGTGCCTTCGGGATGGTCTGGTTAGGCTTCCCCGTTGTCTGGCAGGTCGCACACCCAGCCACCCATGCACAGACATCAGCCTTGACCCCAGGCCACCAGAAAAACCTGCCCAATGCCGCCAATGTTTTTGTTACCCCCAAATGACCCGCCACCGGCACATCATGCGCCAGACACAATAAGGACTCTCTATACTTATTTGGAACAACCACCTGGTCTACTACCCTCGCACCGCCCTCCCACTTCGATTTGGGGTCTAGAAATCTGCGGTACAATATCCTGTTGAGCCTAAAGAAATCTCCCGGCTTCGCATCCCCATCTTCCTCCAACTCTATGGCACCATTGCTATAACGAGCTAGGCTAGCGTCTTGCAGCTGCTGCTCACTAATGTCCCTGGGCGTCAATGCATCAAGATGGTTTTGTAATAAGACATTACCCTGGCTAGTAGGCTCTACTGCCTTAGTGGCTCTCGCTACAGCTCTTGCCTCACGCGAAGTCTTACCCAACTCTGCCTTGTTACACACCATATCTGGGCCAGAGTCAACTCCCGTGTTTATTATAGGTCCAAGTACCGAATCACCGAGAAGTGCAGCAGAATCAATGTCCCTTTTCCTGCCCTTAGCAACCTTCTCCTGATCCTTCCTCCACTGTCCCCGAGGTTGAGTGCTAGGCTGTGCAGGAGCCGCAGAGCGAGATCGGGTTACCACACAGGCCATCTCATCCTGTTGGCACCTCCCAACCCATTCCCGATTCTCACCATCCACGTCGGCCGCCCTCTCGGCAACGACTAAGGGTGGAGTCCCGGAAGTGGGCACCGCAAAGTCGTTGCCGAGAAGAAGGTCGACGCCCTCAACTGGCAAACACTCAACGATCCCTACATCCAGCTCCCTGCACACCTCTCCCACTCTCAACTCCAACCTCACAAGTGGGTATGACCTCGTAGCATTTATACCCTGCACCACAACAACTCTGGCCGCATTTATCGGTTTCCCTGTGAAGTTCCTCAACAAAGTTTGCGAAGCCCCCGTATCCCTCAGCAAGTCAACCCTCCGTAGTTCACTCCCCCAGCTCACAAACCCGTGTCCCCGATGGTTACAGAAAGTGTCCCGGACAGGTGTCGAGCCTTCCGTACGCTTCTTTACCGCGTGTGCCTCAGCTGCTGACAACCTACCCCGGGCAGTTGCTGCAGCCTTCAGAGACACACCGATACTGTGAACCAATGACACCGGCTTAGCGGGAGTGTTACTAGGGCACTCACGTGAATAATGGCCTAGCTTCTGACATTTGTAACATTTCACATCCCCAATGGGCTTCTTCCCTTGTGCGGGCGAAGAAGGGGCCTGACCTTTAGTAAACGGGAGAGGCTTGTGTTTGTAGGTGTTATTAGGTGCAATGCATTTAGTGTGGTTATGTGTGTCATAGGATTTGTTATTATCGAAAACTCTGGTGGGTGGGGTATAGCGCCCCTTCTGCCCTGACTCAGCCCTCTGAGCGGCACCGCAACCACGAATCAATGATAATCTGAGGTCTGCCATCTTGGCAGCCTCCTCTACTGTCTTGGGACATTTTTCCTTAATGTTCAGCGTTAGATCGGTTCCAGTACATTGGTAAAACTGTTCCAGATAGAAAAGTTGCTTAATTTCCTCAGCCGACTCTGCGTGCTCGGACCGAAACCAGTTATTACCTGCATCTGTTAAGTCCCGTGCGTGCTCCATAAAACTGACGTCGCTCTTCTTATTCACGCCACGGAACTTCAATCTATAAGTTTCGGGTTGCAGTTCGTAGGCCCGGAGCACAGCCTCCTTCACCAGTCCATACACTACACTCTCGTCCAGTGACAGTGCATCGTAGGCTTTCAACCCCTTACCCACTAGACGTGATGAAACTAATGCTGCCCATTTAACCTCCGGCCAGTCATACTCACGACACTTCTTTTCGAAACGAGCAAAAAACTCAGTCACTGCTGTCTCATCAAATGCGGGTACTAACTTAATTAAATGCGAAAGTGAGTCTGTAACCCGGTGCCCACCACCGAGATGACGCCCCGTGGTCTCTACTCTAGACTTCTCGACATCCATTTCAGCCTGGTACCTAGTTGCATCCTGATTGGCTTGGATTCTAGCAACCTCTATGCGTTCTATACTAGCCTGTTGTATCTGAGTCTCCTGCAGCTTAAACTTAGCTAGTTCTAGCTGGAATAACATCTCAGGAGACAGGCCTGGGGGGGGAGAGCACAAAATGGGGGATCCACACCGAGACGTGTTTACGGGTAAGCCAGCTTGCCCTTGAGAACCCTCCTGCTGCATCGTGCTAAGACTCGCTGGCTGAGGGCCCAGCTCAGGGGTAGAGTGGAATGGAGGCTTGGAGGGAACCCCCCAAGACCCCACTCCACCCACCGCCCCATCGCCATCACCCAACAAACATGCCACCAAATTCTTCTTGGGCCAACTGTCAGGACAGTCCCGCCCCAAAACCGTGGCTAAACAGCGAAGACCGTAACAATCAATAGCCTGCAGGCGCTGTTCGGTCAAAGGTGTCTGCAAAAATGCCCGGGCATCCCTCTCTCCACTTATAACACTCCCCTCCCTAAACATCTGTTGTACTTGCTGGTTACTAGGCTGTACCGTGTTATCCTCCCCCGTAAATGATGAGTCATTAGACATAGTGCTGGTTATACAATTGCTGTTCATAAAAAAAAGAAGTGCTTATTACTAATTGCAGTCTCGACTCACAAAATGTTAAAGATGCTTGAATGACTCTACTCTAGACACCCCCAACGAAACAATCTGCAAGTCCACCAATACAATAATGACACAATAAAAATTCCTCCAATATGCAAGAAAATTCTAGCCAGCTCTACTAGGTAGCATAGAATAGTTCTCCAAAAAAACATGTGATAGGATACTACTGAATCTTGTGCAAGGTCGCCATTTTGTTACGGCTGGATCGGCAATACATATTCGGGATTCTTGATCGTAGGACAGAAATGGCTTATGTGACAACGACACGCTCGATTCCAGTCCCAAATACTATATGCTCCAGACAACAAAAGCACCAACGCCCTACAGAGTTATCGTCTATGGTAACGAGGTACCTTAACTCGGCGAAAGTGTACAACAGGGGTAGGCTATGAGGCTAAACTCCCTCAGACATTTATAGGTTACGTTATTACTAAAGAAATGCAATACTCAAGAAACTACGTTAATATTAAGCCTCTACTAATGTAGAATAGAAGCAGGCTAAAGGTATGACAGTGAAATGCTAAATGACAAATGTACACGCCTACTTGAAAGCGCGTGCACTAGAATAACTGTCCCCTACTAACATGCACTAGCATGTAGCATAGAAGATGTTCATGATCCAGTAGATACCTAATAATACACATGGAAGGAACATAAATAGTAGTCACTTATTATAAGAATGAATCTATACTTGGAATAACTAAAAGGTTGCAGGCAATAGTACTGCGCCGGTAGCCTACTACCGCATAGGCTACTTCGCTTCTCTCACTCTGTCTCCCCTCTGAGTCCGTATGCGCCCTACGCAACAGAACTCCGGACACAGCAGCAAAACGACAGTGCAGTTAATTGATACATGAAAGTATTAATAGTGTTGTCTTGTGTGTGAGTAATGTGTACTGTAAAGTGTTACATACATAAACTTAAAGAGAGCTGCAATGCATAGTAAAATAAAGATATCACCCACTCATCATCCCCATGTGTTCTAGCTAGCAGGCCAAGTCACCGGAACAACGAGTCCCAGCACCGAAAGCGAGAACCCAGGAAAAGACTGTAGAGAACACAAGGACAGATAAATTACGTTACTCTACTATACCGGCACTACGAGCGAGCTGTAGTCTCTGGTACTGCACTCGCTCCTGGCTCGGTAGGCAAATCAAGGCTAAGTCCTCGCCCCTCTACAGACACCTCCTGGGCATGGTCGGGCTCTTACACATGGCACTAGTCTAGTCACAAATTGGATGATGAGCTGGGCATATAACTCGTGAACATGTAGAACGTTCACCAACTATCCTCATCAAGAAGATCGCTGTTCACATTAACCCCTTAAATCTAATACATGTAAATATATGCTTGTCCTAAGAGTAATACGAGAGGTGAGTGCTGAAACTCCTTTAGGACCTCAAGGGAAGGGTATGCATTTAAATAGAGAGAAGAATGAAATGAGAGTAATGTCGTCAGAGAGAAAGAGTGCAACCGTGAGAAATTGGGAGAGAGGGCAAGGGATGTTAGAATCTCAAAGGTTCTAGGCAACCTGGTCATAGAGCACACAGCGAGCCTCCAGGCAATGTGCTGTACGACAACATGGGCAGCCCAGGCAGCATAGGCAGGCGGCAATGTACTACCAACCCTGTCGCACCTAGCTATAAGCGCAGGGCTGCCAACCGGTCCATACGTCTGGCAACCACCCCCCCGGCAGCGTGGCGCACCGCTACCCTCTCGCTCTGAAGTCTAACTCACTCTCTCTCTCTGAATTCCCACTGTCTTATCTATCAACTTCTCTATTGATACTACATATTAAATGGAAGGTCTCGACATGGCTTAAAACAAAACCCACCACTGGTTAGCAAATGACGAGACCTTTGCAGAGATACAAAGAACATAGTTATACGTTGTCACACTCAATATAAGCAGCCAGCACGGTACAGCGCGGTACCGTGGCGGTACAGTGGAGTACCAAGGAGTACAATCAGGTTACGTTGCCACGCACTGGGTGCGTCACAATACATGCCCCATTACTGAGGGGGGCCGCCACGAGACAAGAGCCCGAACAGAAACAGCATTTAAAGTTGCTATTCTCAGGGTCCGGGACCACTTTCGCGTTCCCTCGCCCCTTTCTCTGTTTCGTCGAGTAGGAGAATTATACAAGGGGAGGAGGATTCCTAACACCCTGCCCCCAGAAGGAAATGTAGGACAGTAAAAGAGACAGACAGAAACAGCGAAGGTTGGGTAGAGGATGCCAAACCTAACTCTGAATAGGACCAGCCCTCACCCTAATATAATAATAATAATAATAATAATAATAATACAAATAATAATAATAATTAAAACAAAATAATTATAATTAGCCTATACTACTACTGCTACTACTTTTTTTTTTTTTTTTTTTTTAGTTAATATTGTACATACCGGTACATTATATTTTACAAACATCAGATATTAGCCTATTCCTACTATTCTACTATATCGCTACTCTACACCATGCAACTTCAATCCAGTCGCCTCCCTATGCGACCCTCTGCCACCGCTGCCTCGTAGTCCACTTCTGCCACCGTCGCTGGTTGTGGTGCAGACAGTCTTGTTCCCCGCAGGCATAGTAGTGCTGATCTGAGCAATGAGAAAGATTAACGGCACCTCATCCAGGCTACAACGTGGCTCCTGGGCTGTTTCTTCTTCTCTGCGATGATCTCTGCAAGCCTTGAATAGAAGCACTGGGCCCTAGGTCCCATCCCTCCAGATGTGGTGAAGACTAGTGGGGTAAAGCTGCCATGTTCGATATTTAAGATCCTTTCCCCATATGCCCTGACCTTCTCTTGTTCATTCCTCTTGTGTGCAGCATCCAAAGACAGTCCGCTGTAGCTTGGGCCATTGGGTCAAATATTCTTACGTCAAAGAACGCTCGCTGTGCTCTTGTCCAAAAACTTCTTGCACTAACGTCCACTCGTGCTTCGTTGGATGTGTTGGCCGTCCTGTGCTGCAAGATCTCTCCCTCCAAGGGAATGAGTGATGGTTCGCGCACCACATCTCGACACACCTCCCTGAGCATGTTCGCCGTTACATCTCTTACTTCATCGTGCCTGATGCTGATGAATCCTCCCTTCTTACATATCATGCTGTGGTCTGCATCGTTGTTGATTCCACAAATGCATCGATCGGGCAGTCCTTCAATCGGCCAATCATACCTCAGTGCAATAGCATCATTAAATTCTTGTTTTAGATTGAAGCATTTTGCCTTGATTGGTAGTGTTGTCAGCCAATTTGAAGCACCCGTTTCTTGTGCTATTTGTACTTTTCTTGTTAGTCTCGGGGAAAGTTGTCGCATCAATTGTGCCAGGTAATTTTTCTGTGAGTTTTGCCTCTCTGACGTGATGGTCTTTCTGATGTTGTAGATGTCTGCCTGGTCCACTTCGCCGTCAGGATCTTGCGCTACGATGTGTTCAGTGAGAGATTCTGTTATCTTTACTGAGTTCTGGTGTTCCGTTGTCGCCCTCCTCACCGGATTGATGATTCCAAGCCCTCCTAACCTAGGAGGAAGTGCGAGCAACTCCCTCTCTGTAGCATTTGGGGTGTGGGACTTCATCCAAGCTGGGATGAGTTTGTCTCTGATGGCATCTTCTAGCGGTTGAAGTTGTGGACCAACGTTTGGAATGGTACGCATCAAGTAGGTCCAGCGGTGTTTGACCCCATATGTGAATGCCGAATATGCAGCCTGTGGTTCCGTCTTTGCAATTTTGGCTAGTATTTCTATTTCGTTTACCCACTCTCTGACCTTCTCTTCCATGTATTGCTTCTTTAACTCTTCTGTGCCAATCACTGCCCCAAGATGACGCTGTCCGTCCTTTGTTACGACCACTTCACTACCGTTGAAAGCTTCTAAGGCATTTTCGTGATGTACTGGTTTTACTATCAGTATAGACTTACTAGCATTTGGAAAGTATCCTATTTCTGGTCCCACTTGTGATACTTGCTCCCACCAGCTCTTGAGATCGTTGACTTTCCCTGCTCCAGTGAGATCATCTGCATAAGTCGCCTGCTTAACATGTGTCGTCTCATGTCTTGTTAATGATTGCAACACCGAGAGACCTAATGCGTACATCGCCATTGCTACTGAGTCCCCTTGTGTGGTTCCTTCCATTGATTTCAGTGCCGTTCCACGTCTTGAGTTTTGGTTGTTTATTATAAAGAGGTCCGCAGGCTGTTTATAGGTATTCTCTACATAGGTGGCTAAGCTGGGGCATTTTACCTTGATGTTGTGTATTGCTGTCTTTCTGTTGATGGTGTTAAAGGCATTTGATGCATCCACTAACAGCACGGCTTCACATTCTTCTTGCTCATATATTTCTCTTATTGCATGAATTGCTGCCTCTCCCCCTGCTTGGTGGCCAGCACACACTTGGAGATTTCCAGCCGCTGACCACACATCGTCCTTCACCACCTCCATTATGCATTTTCCGATGATTCTTCTCAACACTTCACCCACCCCTACAGGTCTGCACCCTGGATTCTTGTCCAATGGTATTAGACGACAAGCTGTGTAGGCCTCCAAGTGTTGACAATCTTGAGTGGCCATTTTTCTTGCAAGATCTGCCAGCGCCCTGCGTAAGTCGGTCGCTGCAACTCCGAAAAGTGTACTGCTCAGGATTGTTCTCCAACCGTTTGCATCCAGCCCTGAGGGTCCTGCACTGCCTTGGGTCCCTAGGGCCTTTTTCCAAATCTCCTCGCCTGTGATTTGTTCGTAGATGACGGGGTTCGGTGGTATATAAGCCCCCTCTAGCTTCTGACTCTCGGATATACTAGGTTGTGGATGTTTCTTTTCCAACAGCTTGATGGTATCTCTTGTGATAGGCAACAGCTCACCAGCTGCCTCCTTTGTCAGGGATCATATTGCAGGTGCCACTTTATCTTGTCTCATCTGGTCGCCGAATCTCCTGGCCTTGTCCTCAGTGTTTTCTCTTTTGTGTTGCCGTCTGCCTTGTCTCTCTTGTAATGCTCTGGCTTCACTGAGTAAGTCATCCATCTTGTTATCATTCCACAGTTTCACTCTATTTGTCAGCGCAGTCACTTTTTCCGCTTGTCTAAATTTGCGGTGAGTTTTTTGCAAGAATAGATGTGGAATGCTGAAAAATCACTTGAGAGCATACGGGGCTAAAGGTCTGTCATAGACATAGTTATAAATGAGCTTTTTTCATCTCTGTCAACAGTTTGGTGGTGGTGTCACATTAAGGTGGGTTGAATAAACTGTGTGCAGACCAATCTACAATTTCTGAGTATGCTGCCTCTGTCCACATTTTTACCTCCTCTCCCCGTAGTCCTTTCCACTGAAGGGGTCCTCCTCTGCCATCAACTTCTGCGGGTCTCTCCAGGGCTGCTTCCCTCTGTGGTCCCACCCTCCTCTCCAGCATCTCGGTGCTCGTCTCTGTGTCTTTGGACTCCGCTGGGCTCACCGTCACCCACCATGTCATGAGGTTACTACTACTACCACTACTACTACTACTACTACTGTACTACTACTAATAATAATATAAACTGGACCCCTTCCAGATGAATTGTTTTTTTTTCGTTGAGACATGTCCCTGCCAAAAGTCGGTTTTTGCTTAATTGCTTGATGATGAAACCTTTAACACGATGACTGATGACGTATTGTTTCATCTTATTCTGGTTACCATTCGACGATTTTCTTTAGCTTATGATCTACCACTAGAACTCCAAGGGGTAAAGACGACCTAAAGAAACTCTCCAAGTAACATAGGTCCTTCTTAAGCTGCATAAAATGATGTGTAACTTTTTCCAGAATATATGGTAAGACCATCGTGCTAAAGGGTTTAATTACAATATCTGTTTGAATAAATCAAACGAGGTATGTTAACCCCTTCTTTACCGGGGATGTCTTTATTATTATTTTTTGGCTACTAATAGACGATTTTATTCAGTTAAAAAGGGGCCTCCAGCAATTAACAGGCTTCGAACTATCTTACTCAACCCTTTTTACTACCACAGATCCTTCTTAAATTGCAGCAAATCGTCTAAATATAGCTAGAATAAAATTAATAAGACGTCGCCGGTACAGAATGGTTAATATATCTTCACTGCACCATCTCACCCTTCCTCTGCTTAGCCTCTCTCTCTTTACCTTTCCCTTCAACTTACTGAATACGAGATTAATCACGTTCGTGCTGGAAAGGCTTGTTAGTTGGTAGTCATGGCAACGGCTCATGGGTGGATACATAAGGTATATGGGGTGAAAGTGAATAGTAGAGATTTTAGTAGTATAAGCTCAAATTCAGTGTATCTTAACCCATTCTGTACCAACGACGTCTTTTTAATTTTATACTAGCTACGTTTAGACGATTTTGTGCAATTTAAGAAAGCTCTGTGGTAGTAAAAAGGGCTAAGTGAGATATTTCGAAGCTTGTTAATTGCTAGAGGCCCTTTTCAGACTGATTAATAATGTCTAATAGTAGCCAGAATAAACTTCAAACAACGGCACCGTTACTCAAAGGGTTAATATCTAAGGTGTTCAGGAAGAGCTTTAACCCCTTGAGGAATATGCTGCGTTTTGACCGTTTACCCTGGCTATCATTAGAAATGTTGTGTACAACTTAGGAAGGATCTGTAGGCATTTAAAATGGCAAAGACTATCTAAATTAACCCCTTGTCCTCCATATATCCTTCCAAATCCGAATAAAAGCGTCTAATAATAGCCAGAAAACAAATACGTAATCATATTTTGATAGGGTTGATTACATTCACACTGGAAAATACTTATTAGGAGTTATGGGAATAAATCATGGTTGGGTAAATAAATAAGGGAGAGAGGGTGAAAGTGGAGATTATAAGGGAGAGAGGGTGAAAGTGGAGATTATAAGGGAGAGAGGGTGAAAGTGGAGATTATAAGGGAGAGAGGGTGAAAGTGGAGATTATAAGGGAGAGAGGGTGAAAGTGGAGATTATAAGGGCGAGAGGGTGAAAGTGGAGATTATAAGGGAGAGAAGGTGAAAGTGGAGATTATAAGGGAGAGAGGGTGAAAGTAGAGATTATAAGGGAGAGAGGGTGAAAGTGGAGATTATAAGGGAGAGAGGGTGAAAGTGGAGATTATAAGGGAGAGAGGGTGAAAGTGGAGATTATAGAAGTAGAAGATCAAGTTTAATGTGTTACAGAATCATGGTGGTGATGAATGGCTTTTAATGGGTGGGGGACTTTGTGGACCCCCTTCTCCCTCTGGCTTAGTCCTATTAGTTTTGATATTATAAGGTATTCGCCCCATTAGTTTAACGATTTTAAGACCTTTTGTGCCATTTTGACGTCGATTTTTTTCCTGGCGAGCGATAGCAAGCTTGCAAGTAGGAGGAACCGGCTCTCGGGCCAGGGCAAACCTCATAGATATGAAAAAATAATGGGTCAAAGCATGAGAGAGAAGGGGTTAAAAAGACCCCCACCCCCTGTGAAGAATGGACATAATAGAATCTGATGAACATAGGACACACAAGATTACATGGCTTGGCCCAGTAAGTCACGTCTTGAAAATCACCTGCCACTTGGTAAGTAAAGAGAATATTTATGAAGACACCATAATTATTTCAATTTCCAGCTTTATCAAAACAGAAGACAGAGTTTCCTTAAATACAATATGTAATTATATATATATATATATATATATATATATATATATATATATGTATATATATATATATACAGTATATATATATATATATATATATATATATGAATTAGGTGGAAGGGAAACACTGGAAAGAGCTTGAATTTTTTGGTTCTCTTACGTTTCGGGCTGCACAGAACCCATCTTCAGAGATACTAAATGAGAAGGAACATATCGGAGATATTTATAATCACCTAAAACTCCTTGTGTCAATGCCTGGGCGTCCTGATTGGCTACCTTCATGTCAATCCTGCCAGCTTACCCCGCCCCCCGTCGTGTCATTAATGCTATATTGCTGCATTTTTAGATAGGCAGAAAACCCCATCCCTATGGTTAGTTACATTCCTTACACTTATATGTGCTGCCTCGAACATTCTTCTCCCTTGCTTATAAAGGCCTTACTCTATGATTGCAGCTCCTTCCCATTTAGGTAGATGTTTGCTTTGGTCTATGTGCACGACTAGGGAATTAACTAACCTCTGTTTGCGTACATCAGTCTTGTGTTCAGATATTTTTTCTCTATACCTCGTCCTGTTTCTCCTACATACATTTTTGAACATCCATTACACGGTATGCTGTAGATTATACTCTTATCATTGGAAACTCGATCTTGCTTCCCTTTGACTACTTAGCCTATTTTAAGGGGGGTGACCTGCTTGTTGTTATTTCTGTCCTTTTCTCTCTTTCTCTGCCTTGTATCGATTCGGCCCCATTCAGCCAACTATTTTAAGACGTTTATCCCAATCTAGGTGTCGATTTCTTCCTGGCGAGCGATAGCGAGCCAGCATTATATGAAGAAATCCGGCTTTGCCGGAGAGATTTTTCTATCGAAAAATGTACAAATTTAGCCTGCTGTAAAAAAAAAAGAAATGCTGGCTCGCTACCGCTCACCAGTAAAAATATGACACCTGGATGGGGATAAACGTCGTAAAACGGTAGGCTGAATGGGGCCAAATGGATACAAGCCAGAGAAAGATAGAAAAGGACAGAACAAAAACAGGTGACCCCCCTTAACTCCTGACGAAGCTGCAATCCTTAGGCCTGCTTTCTGTAAATATTTATTCAGGAATGAAGTTTTGGCTGAGTAAGGGACAGATATATATTTTGTTGTTTTCATTTTCCGACTAAGTGCATGCATTTTCTGTTTTCTTTGTTATTATGTCAATTGTTTTTCTCTTAAGAGTTAAAAGCAGGCCTTCAGGATAACATAGCTTCTTAATATATAAAAGCTTCTACTATATAATTATCTAATCTCTTCCTCTAGGAATTCTTCACTGCAAATCCGATATGCTATAAAAATAAATCCTATGACTACTCTAGATTTGGTTCTTTCATTATGAGCAGAGCGATATTGGATAAAGTCATTTTTGTTTGTTGGTTTACGGTACACAGAATATTTAACTCCCTCATCTGTTCACCATATTATTGCATCTAGGAATGGTATTTTTCTATCTTTCTCTTCTACCGTTAACTGGATGTCAACATTTACGTTATTTAGCGTTCTTAGCTTGTGTGGAATATTAGTTTGTTCTAGGCACAATTACTATAATATCGTCAACTTACCCATACCTTGTCGCACACCTACCTATAACTTTCGTGTAGTAAACAGCCTCTAAAGTTTCCATGTATAGGTCAAGACCAATAGTACTAACAAGACCAATAGTACTAACAAGACCAATAGTACTAACAAGACCAATAGTACTAACAAGACCAATAGTACTAACAAGACCAATAGTACTAACAAGACCAATAGTACTATGGTCTTGTTAGTACTATTGGTCTTGGTATAGGTATGCCATGACAACCGAAAGGGGCGAGCCCATGGCTAGACCCTTGTGTTGCCTATATTCCTCTCCACTGAATGTGAATGCACCGAATTTAACACACAATGATACAAGTTCGATGAAATCAGATCTCAGCATTGGTAGCTCCTCATTTCCGATGGTGCTCGCTACTCTCTCCACCGCCTGCATAACTTCTTCTAGTGGTACGTTGGTGAAGAGATATTTCACGTCAAAACTTGCCATTTTCTTGTTGCTGAAGTCCACGTTGTTGAGTTTCTCGATGAGATAAGTTAAATTTTTCAGGTGAGCACCAAAGTTTCCCAGGGGGCCTGACAGGGGCTTAGCCAGCCGTTTAGCCAGCATATGAGGGGCGCTCCCAATACAAGATGAGATAGGCCAAATTGGTAAGCCCTCCTTATAGACTTAAGGGGGGTGACCTATTTTTGTTCTGTCTTTTTCTATCTTTCTCTGGCTTGTATCTATTTGGCCCATTCAGCCTACTGTTTTAAGACGTTTATCCCCATCCAGGTGTAATTTTTTTACTGGTGAGCGGTAGCGAGCCAGCATATTTTTTATTTTTGTTTGACAGCAGGCTAAATTTGTACATTTTTCGATAGAAAAATGTCTCCGGCGAAGCCGGATTTCTTCATATAATGCTGGCTCGCTATCGCTCGCCAGGAAGAAATCGACACCTAGATGGGGATAAACGTCTTAAAATAGTTGGCTGAATGGGGCCGAATGGATACAAGCCAGAGAACGAGAGAAAAGGACAGAAATAACAAAAAGCAGGTCACCCCCCTTAAGGAAGGCCTCTCATCCTTGAGGGATGTGGATTTTCCTGGAGAAGGGTTCAGCATTTTCTTTCCGTTTTCCGATCTTTTCAGTGTTTTTCTTGCTTCATTCTTAATTAAATAGATTCAGCATTTATCATTGTATTCAATTTTGTTTATTATTATCACTCCCCCACCCTTGTCAGATTTGGTTATTATTAATATTATTAATTTTTCATTTTTACTACTAAACTAATTTAGCACGTTTTTATGAAGTCTTGGTAGTGCACTAGTTTGTTCGACAGCTAAGGCTTTGTAGCATGTTAGAATGGCTTGAATAAACCCCTTTTCCACGTCACTGTCGTTACACCTATAGTTTTTGGAGATTTATTCAACATATGTTTTCTTGTCCTCTTCTGTGTCTCATTTCAAGCCGAGTGAGAGTGTTTCCATTTCAGTATTCGTCATTATTTCACTAGATAGATTTAACACTAAGTCCGTTCTCCCGACCTTATTCCCCGTACTGGTATCACACAATGATTGCAATTTTCACTGTAGTTTTTCGTTCTGCAATTTGTTATTTTTTCTAGTTTTCTTAACGAGTTTTGAGATGATGGAATAGATGTTTTCAGGTCCAGCAGTTCATGGAAATTGTGGCTTATGTTTTCAATTTATCCGTATAAAAATACCCTGGCGGCGTCACTGCAGGGCTTGTTGTTGTCCTGTAGTTGTTTGGGCGCTGATTTAGGTAGGGCATGTTCATCCAGACAGTCCTGCAGGAATTTTTGACGATAACAAACATCTCTTGATTTTCCTGCTTCTGTTGAACTCACGCCTCATATCACCTGGTTCCCAACCACCACTCGACAGATGTGGCTGATCAGCCATATACACTATATATACACTGTGACGCACCCAGTGCGTGGCAACGCAACCTGATTGTACTCCTTGGTACTCCACTGTACCGCCACTGTGCGGTACCTCTGTACCGCTGTACCGTGCTGGCTGCCTATATTGAGTGTGACAACGTATAACTATGTTCTTTGTATCTCTGCAAAGGTCTCGTCATGTGCTAACCAGTGGTGGGTTTTGTTTTAAGCCATGTCGAGACCTTCCATTTAATATGTAGTATCAATAGAGAAGTTGATAGATAAGACAATGGGAGTTCAGAGAGAGAGAGTGAGTTGGGCTTCAGAGCGAGAGGGTAGCAATGCGCCACGCTGCCGGGGGGGTGGTTGCCAGACGTATGGACCGGTTGGCAGCCTTGCGTTTATAGCTAGGCGCGACAGGGTTGGTAGTCCATTGCCGCCTGCCTATGCTGCCTGGGCTGCCCATGTTGTCGTACTGCACATTGCCTGGAGGCTCGCTGTGTGTTCCATGATCAGGTTGCCTAGAACCTTTGAGATTCTAACATCCCTTGCCCTCTCTCCCAACTTCTCACGGTTGCACTCTTTCTCTCTGACGACATTACTCTCATTTCATTCTTCTCTCTATTTAAATGCATAACCTTCCCTTGAGGTCCTAAAGGAGTTTCAGCACTCACCTCTCGTATTACTCTTAGGACAAGCATATATTTACATGTATTAGATTTAAGGGGTTAATGTGAACAGCGATCTTCTTGATGAGGATAGTTGGTGAACGTTCTACATGTTCACGAGTTATATGCCCAGCTCATCATCCAATTTGTGACTAGACTAGTGCCATGTGTAAGAGCCCGACCATGCCCAGGAGTTGTCTGTAGAGGGGCGAGGACTTAGCCTTGATTTGCCTACCGAGCCAGGAGCGAGTGTAGTACCAGAGACTACAGCTCGCTCGTAGTGCCGGTATAGTAGAGTAACGTAATTTATCTGTCCTTGTGTTCTCTGCAGTCTTTTCCTGGGTTCTCGCTTTCGGTGCTGGGACTCGTTGTTCCTGTGACTTGGCCTGCTAGCTAGAACACATGGGGATGATGAGTGGGTTATATCTTTATTTTACTATGCATTGCAGCTCTCTTTAAGTTTATGTATGTAACACTTTACAATACACATTACTCACACACAAGACAACACTATTAATACTTTCATGTATCAATTAACTGCACTGTCGTTTTGCTGCTGTGTCCGGAGTTCTATTGCGTAGGGCGCATACGGACTCAGAGGGGAGACAGAGTGAGAGAAGCGAAGTAGCCTATGCGGTAGTAGGCTACCGGCGCAGTACTGTTGCCTGCAACCTTTTAGTTATTCCAAGTATAGATTCATTCTTATAATAAGTGACTACTATTTATGTTCCTTCCATGTGTATTATTAGGTATCTACTGGATCATGAACATCTTGTATGCTACATGCTAGTGCATGTTAGTAGGGGACAGTTATTCTAGTGCACGCGCTTTCAAGTAGGCGTGTACATTTGTCATTTAGCATTTCACTGTCATACCTTTAGCCTGCTTCTATTCTACATTATTAGAGGCTTAATATTAACGTAGTTTCTTGAGTATTGCATTTCTTTAGTAATAACGTAACCTATAAATGTCTGAGGGAGTTTAGCCTCATAGCCTACCCCTGTTGTACACTTTCGCCGAGTTAAGGTACCTCGTTACCATAGACGATAACTCTGTAGGGCGTTGGTGCTTTTGTTGTCTGGAGCATATAGTATTTGGGACTGGAATCGAGCGTGTCGTTGTCACATAAGCCATTTCTGTCCTACGATCAAGAATCCCGAATATGTATTGCCGATCCAGCCGTAACAAAATGGCGACCTTGCACAAGATTCAGTAGTATCCTATCACATGTTTTTTTGGAGAACTATTCTATGCTACCTAGTAGAGCTGGCTAGAATTTTCTTGCATATTGGAGGAGTTTTTATTGTGTCATTATTGTATTGGTGGACTTGCAGATTGTTTCGTTGGGGGTGTCTAGAGTAGAGTCATTCAAGCATCTTTAACATTTTGTGAGTCGAGACTGCAATTAGTAATAAGCACTTCTTTTTTTTTATGAACAGCAATTGTATAACCAGCACTATGTCTAATGACTCATCATTTACGGGGGAGGATAACACGGTACAGCCTAGTGACCAGCAAGTACAACAGATATTTAGGGAGGGGAGTGTTATAAGTGGAGAGAGGGATGCCCGGGCATTTTTGCAGACACCTTTGACCGAACAGCGCCTGCAGGCTATTGATTGTTTCGGTCTTCGCTGTTTAGCCACGGTTTTGGGGCGGGACTGTCCTGACAGTTGGCCCAAGAAGAATTTGGTGGCATGTTTGTTGGGTGATGGCGATGGGGCGGTGGGTGGAGTGGGGTCTTGGGGGGTTCCCTCCAAGCCTCCATTCCACTCTACCCCTGAGCTGGGCCCTCAGCCAGCGAGTCTTAGCACGATGCAGCAGGAGGGTTCTCAATGGCAAGCTGGCTTACCCGTAAACACGTCTCGGTGTGGATCCCCCATTTTGTGCTCTCCCCCCCCAGGCCTGTCTCCTGAGATGTTATTTCAGCTAGAACTAGCTAAGCTTAAGTTGCAAGAGAGTCAACAGGCTAGTATAGAACGGATTAAGCTGCAGGAGACTCAGATACAACAGGCTAGTATAGAACGCATAGAGGTTGCTAGAATCCAAGCCAATCAGGATGCAACCAGGTACCAGGCTGAAATGGATGTCGAGAAGTCTAGAGTAGAGACCACGGGGCGTCATCTCGGTGGTGGGCACCGGGTTACAGACTCACTTTCGCATTTAATTAAGTTAGTACCCGCATTTGATGAGACAGCAGTGACTGAGTTTTTTGCTCGTTTCGAAAAGAAGTGTCGTGAGTATGACTGGCCGGAGGTTAAATGGGCAGCATTAGTTTCATCACGTCTAGTGGGTAAGGGGTTGAAAGCCTACGATGCACTGTCACTGGACGAGAATGTAGTGTATGGACTGGTGAAGGAGGCTGTGCTCCGGGCCTACGAACTGCAACCCGAAACTTATAGATTGAAGTTCCGTGGCGTGAATAAGAAGAGCGACGTCAGTTTTATGGAGCACGCACGGGACTTAACAGATGCAGGTAATAACTGGTTTCGGTCCGAGCACGCAGAGTCGGCTGAGGAAATTAAGCAACTTTTCTATCTGGAACAGTTTTACAAATGTACTGGAACCGATCTAACGCTGAACATTAAGGAAAAATGTCCCAAGACAGTAGAGGAGGCTGCCAAGATGGCAGACCTCAGATTATCATTGATTCGTGGTTGCGGTGCTGCTCAGAGGGCTGAGTCAGGGCAGAAGGGGCGCTATACCCCACCCACCAGAGTTTTCGATAATAACAAATCCTCTGACACACATAACCACACTAAAAGCATTGCACCTAATAACACCTACAAACACAAGCCTCTCCCGTTTACTAAAGGTCAGGCCCCTTCTTCGCCCGCACAAGGGAAGAAGCCCATTGGGGATGTGAAATGTTACAAATGTCAGAAGCTAGGCCATTATTCACGTGAGTGCCCTAGTAACACTCCCGCTAAGCCGGTGTCATTGGTTCACAGTATCGGTGTGTCTCTGAAGGCTGCAGCAACTGCCCGGGGTAGGTTGTCAGCAGCTGAGGCACACGCGGTAAAGAAGCGTACGGAAGGCTCGACACCTGTCCGGGACACTTTCTGTAGCCATCGGGGGCACGGGTTTGTGAGCTGGGGGAGTGAACTACGGAGGGTTGACTTGCTGAGGGATACGGGGGCTTCGCAAACTTTGTTGAGGAACTTCACAGGGAAACCGATAAATGCGGCCAGAGTTGTTGTGGTGCAGGGTATAAATGCTACGAGGTCATACCCACTTGTGAGGTTGGAGTTGAGAGTGGGAGAGGTGTGCAGGGAGCTGGATGTAGGGATCGTTGAGTGTTTGCCAGTTGAGGGCGTCGACCTTCTTCTCGGCAACGACTTTGCGGTGCCCACTTCCGGGACTCCACCCTTAGTCGTTGCCGAGAGGGCGGCCGACGTGGATGGTGAGAATCGGGAATGGGTTGGGAGGTGCCAACAGGATGAGATGGCCTGTGTGGTAACCCGATCTCGCTCTGCGGCTCCTGCACAGCCTAGCACTCAACCTCGGGGACAGTGGAGGAAGGATCAGGAGAAGGTTGCTAAGGGCAGGAAAAGGGACATTGATTCTGCTGCACTTCTCGGTGATTCGGTACTTGGACCTATAATAAACACGGGAGTTGACTCTGGCCCAGATATGGTGTGTAACAAGGCAGAGTTGGGTAAGACTTCGCGTGAGGCAAGAGCTGTAGCGAGAGCCACTAAGGCAGTAGAGCCTACTAGCCGGGGTAATGTCTTATTACAAAACCATCTTGATGCATTGACGCCCAGGGACATTAGTGAGCAGCAGCTGCAAGACGCTAGCCTAGCTCGTTATAGCAATGGTGCCATAGAGTTGGAGGAAGATGGGGATGCGAAGCCGGGAGATTTCTTTAGGCTCAACAGGATATTGTACCGCAGATTTCTAGACCCCAAATCGAAGTGGGAGGGCGGTGCGAGGGTAGTAGACCAGGTGGTTGTTCCAAATAAGTATAGAGAGTCCTTATTGTGTCTGGCGCATGATGTGCCGGTGGCGGGTCATTTGGGGGTAACAAAAACATTGGCGGCATTGGGCAGGTTTTTCTGGTGGCCTGGGGTCAAGGCTGATGTCTGTGCATGGGTGGCTGGGTGTGCGACCTGCCAGACAACGGGGAAGCCTAACCAGACAATCCCGAAGGCACCTTTGTTTCCCATACCTGTCACCGGGCCTCCGTTCAGCAAAGTTGTAGTAGATTTGGTTGGCCCTTTCCCGCCTACTAGTAGTGGCAATAAATTCCTGTTGACAATCATGGATGTGGCTACGAGATACCCGGACGCATACCCCATGAGAAACGGCTCGGCAAAGGCAGTTGTTAAAAACTTATTATTGTTCTGTTCCCGTTATGGATTTCCACGTGAGGTGCAGTCAGACCAGGGGAGCAATTTTACATCCAAATTGTTCAAGCAAACCCTTCAGTTGCACGGTATATGTTCTGTAGTGTCGTCAGCCTACCATCCCGAGAGTCAGGGAGTCTTGGAGCGGTGGCACTCGACCCTGAAGAGTATGCTACGCTGTTACTGTGCAGAACATGACACTGATTGGGATTTGGGTCTGCCGTATGTTCTGTTCGCTGCACGTGAAGTCCCAGGAGAGAGCCTGGGGTTCAGTCCAAATCAACTAGTCTTTGGCCATAATGTGAGAGGACCTTTAAGTATGGTGAAAGAGATCTGGGAGGGCGAAGAGAAGCCGGGGTCTGTACTTAAATATATCCTTGAGAGCCGGGAGAGACTTATAGGTTGCATGGCAGCGGCAGGTAATAACTTGGTTAATGCACAGGCGGTCATGAAGCACCAGTATGACGCCAAGGTGAAGCTTCGGGAGTTTTCGGTGGGTCAGGAGGTAATGTTGCTTTTACCTTTGCCTGGACACCCCCTTTCTGCCAAGTTTATTGGGCCGTATGTGGTGGCTCAGAAACTGTCCGACCTTGATTATCTCGTTGCAACACCTGACCGTAGAAAAAAACATCAGTTATGTCATGTTAACCTCATGAAAGAGTATGTGAGACGCCCCTCAGAGCCTCTCACTGTCCCTGTGCTGGCCTGCAGCGGCCAGGGTGGAGAAGGAGGTGGGGACAGTCATGCTGCTGAGGAGGATAGCTGGGACTGTGTCATTTCCGCGGAACAGTGGGCGGGGAATACTGAACAAGAGGCTAGGCAAGCTGTAAGTCACCTGCCTGAGCACCAGGGTGCTGCTGTCCTAGGCCTGTTCAGGTCATACCCCTCTGTTTTCGCCGAACACCCAGGTCTCACTACTCAGGTAACGCACGACGTGGACGTCGGTGATAATGTGCCCTTCAAGTCAGTGCCCTACCGTGTGCCCCCGGTAAAGTTGCCAGCTTTACGGGAGGAGTTAAAGTACATGGTTGAGAGAGGGATGATCACTGAAGGTTATGTGAAGTGGACATCACCCGTCACGTTGCAGCCAAAACCTGACGGCAAGGTGCGGTTCTGCATAGATTTTCGTAGGCTAAATGGCTTGACCACTACCAACCCTTACCCTTTGCCTCGAGTTGACGACAGCGTGGACAAGATAGGGAATGCAAAGTACCTTACTAAAATTGATCTTGTAAAAGGCTACTGGCAAGTACCCCTGTCGGACCGAGCTAAGCAAGTTTGTGGTTTTGTGGTAGATGGCAAGACCTACCAATGTAACGTAATGCCTTATGGGCTTAAGAACGCACCTGCCACGTTTCAGAACCTGATGAACGATATTTGTGACGAAATCCCTAACTGCACGGTCTACCTTGATGACGTGATAGTGTATGATGACGATTTTGAAAATCACCTAAGGCACTTAGAGACCCTGTTTGGGAAGTTGCACGATGCTGGGCTGGTGGTGAACCTGAGGAAGTGCGAGTTTGTAAAGGCTACTGTGCAGTATCTTGGCTTCGTGGTCGGGTTAGGCCGGGTGTGCCCCCCCCTGAGCAAGATACAGGCTATCAATATGTTTCCCAGGCCCACCACTAAGCGCCAGGTCATGCGGTTCCTAGGTATGATAGGCTATTATAGGCGCTTCATCCGGGGATACTCTACTGTCTTAGCACCGTTAACTGATCTACTGTCGAAGTCAGTAAAGTTCTGTTGGGCTGCGGAGTGTCAGAGGGCTTTCGACCTAGTCAAGCACCTGCTGTGTACACATCCGATTTTGAGAGCCCCAGACTTTTCCAGGAGTTTTCAGCTGGCGACTGATGCCAGCGGTGTGGGTGCCGGGGCAGTGTTACTGCAGACTGATTCCGAGGGCTTGGAACACCCAGTGAGCTTCTTTTCTCGCAAGTTTAATTCGGCACAAAGGAATTACTCGACTATAGAGAAGGAGCTTCTTGCTATCGTTTTGTCGCTCAAACATTTCGAAGTTTATGTTCCAGCCTACGGCCCGGTAGTGACGATTTATACGGACCATCATCCCTTGAAATTCCTAAATCAGTTTCACAATCGGAATATGCGGTTGACCAGGTGGTCCCTAATGCTCCAAGAGTATAATCTCAACATTCAGCATATTGCCGGGAGTGAGAACGTGATAGCAGATTGTCTATCAAGGGTTGATTATCCAGGATAGTCGTGCACGGTGTGTGGGTTGAGCAGGAGTAAAATTAGGCTATCATAACGCCGTCCAAAAAGATTATAAAACAATAAAATAAACGAGAATTTTTTTTTTTAGTTTTGTAAGTCTTTATTGTTGTAGCATGATGCATGCGATATTGTGTTTTATGTATAATTCACACTTCAGTTGTTGTGCACCTTTTGCAATTAGTGGCAGCTAAGGGTAGCAGGTCGGTTGGTTGCCTGTCAGATTTTGATAATGCTTCTAAGGTCGATTATCTAAAATCTTGGGGGGGCTGTGACGCACCCAGTGCGTGGCAACGCAACCTGATTGTACTCCTTGGTACTCCACTGTACCGCCACTGTGCGGTACCTCTGTACCGCTGTACCGTGCTGGCTGCCTATATTGAGTGTGACAACGTATAACTATGTTCTTTGTATCTCTGCATAGGTCTCGTCATGTGCTAACCAGTGGTGGGTTTTGTTTTAAGCCATGTTGAGACCTTCCATTTAATATGTAGTATCAATAGAGAAGTTGATAGATAAGACAATGGGAGTTCAGAGAGAGAGAGTGAGTTGGGCTTCAGAGCGAGAGGGTAGCAATGCGCCACGCTGCCGGGGGGGTGGTTGCCAGACGTATGGACCGGTTGGCAGCCTTGCGTTTATAGCTAGGCGCGACAGGGTTGGTAGTCCATTGCCGCCTGCCTATGCTGCCTGGGCTGCCCATGTTGTCGTACTGCACATTGCCTGGAGGCTCGCTGTGTGTTCCATGATCAGGTTGCCTAGAACCTTTGAGATTCTAACATCCCTTGCCCTCTCTCCCAACTTCTCACGGTTGCACTCTTTCTCTCTGACGACATTACTCTCATTTCATTCTTCTCTCTATTTAAATGCATAACCTTCCCTTGAGGTCCTAAAGGAGTTTCAGCACTCACCTCTCGTATTACTCTTAGGACAAGCATATATTTACATGTATTAGATTTAAGGGGTTAATGTGAACAGCGATCTTCTTGATGAGGATAGTTGGTGAACGTTCTACATGTTCACGAGTTATATGCCCAGCTCATCATCCAATTTGTGACTAGACTAGTGCCATGTGTAAGAGCCCGACCATGCCCAGGAGTTGTCTGTAGAGGGGCGAGGACTTAGCCTTGATTTGCCTACCGAGCCAGGAGCGAGTGTAGTACCAGAGACTACAGCTCGCTCGTAGTGCCGGTATAGTAGAGTAACGTAATTTATCTGTCCTTGTGTTCTCTGCAGTCTTTTCCTGGGTTCTCGCTTTCGGTGCTGGGACTCGTTGTTCCTGTGACTTGGCCTGCTAGCTAGAACACATGGGGATGATGAGTGGGTTATATCTTTATTTTACTATGCATTGCAGCTCTCTTTAAGTTTATGTATGTAACACTTTACAATACACATTACTCACACACAAGACAACACTATTAATACTTTCATGTATCAATTAACTGCACTGTCGTTTTGCTGCTGTGTCCGGAGTTCTATTGCGTAGGGCGCATACGGACTCAGAGGGGAGACAGAGTGAGAGAAGCGAAGTAGCCTATGCGGTAGTAGGCTACCGGCGCAGTACTGTTGCCTGCAACCTTTTAGTTATTCCAAGTATAGATTCATTCTTATAATAAGTGACTACTATTTATGTTCCTTCCATGTGTATTATTAGGTATCTACTGGATCATGAACATCTTGTATGCTACATGCTAGTGCATGTTAGTAGGGGACAGTTATTCTAGTGCACGCGCTTTCAAGTAGGCGTGTACATTTGTCATTTAGCATTTCACTGTCATACCTTTAGCCTGCTTCTATTCTACATTATTAGAGGCTTAATATTAACGTAGTTTCTTGAGTATTGCATTTCTTTAGTAATAACGTAACCTATAAATGTCTGAGGGAGTTTAGCCTCATAGCCTACCCCTGTTGTACACTTTCGCCGAGTTAAGGTACCTCGTTACCATAGACGATAACTCTGTAGGGCGTTGGTGCTTTTGTTGTCTGGAGCATATAGTATTTGGGACTGGAATCGAGCGTGTCGTTGTCACATAAGCCATTTCTGTCCTACGATCAAGAATCCCGAATATGTATTGCCGATCCAGCCGTAACAACACACACACACACACACACACAGTTACAAAGTGGTGTTCAATCTATCTTATTCTAGTTACATTGTAGTTTATCTTATTGTACCAGTACCTCCCTACAATCAACCTAGTTGTTCCCCAATTCGTCCCTCCGCCACGACCATTTCAAAGTCCAAGTCTCTCACTCTTGTCCTCTGTAGCGGGGAGGACCTTGTACCCCTGAGACATAGGAGTGCAGACCTGAGGAGAGAGAAAGAGAGCCGGCATCTCATCCAAGTTATGACTTGGCTTCTATGCTGGCGCTTTTTCTCCGATATTTGTTCAGCTAATCTGGCATAGAAGACACTTGCAGAAGGTCCCATACCTCCCGACGATGAGAAGACCAGAGGAGTAAAGCTTCCTTGATCCCTGTTCAAAATTCTTTCTTCATAAGCGCATTTTTTCTCACTTTCGTTTCTCAAGTATGCCGCCTTGTGTCCTCGCTCACGATATGTTTGTGCTCTTGGGTTGAAGATTCTGATGTCGAAAAAAGCCCGTTGTCCCCTCGTCCAAAAACCTCGAGCACTTACGTCCACTCTTGCTTCACTTGAAGTATTTGCAGTATTGTGGGCCAAGTGCTGTCCGTCCATAGGCAGAAGTTCCGGTTCGATTCTGACATCATGGCACACCTCGTCCAGCATTTGTGCAGTGATGTCTCGTACTTCATCATGCCGGATACAGATGAATCCTCCTTTCTTACAGGTCATACAGTGGTCTGGGTTGTTTATTTCACCGCATGCACATTTCAGCGGCAGGTTCGAAACTGGTCACCCATACCTCAAGGCTACGGCATCATTGAATTCTTGTTTATTTAAGCTGAAGCCTTTCTCCTTTATTGGTAATGATGTGAGCCAATTTGAAGCCCCCGTGTCTTGTGCCATCTCAACTCTCATTTTCAGTTCTTCCCTACATCTGGTCTTAATTTGTTCTCGGCTATGTTTCTGTCTCTCTTCTCTGCTCTTTGTAATTTCCTGTCTTGCATTTCGTTGTTCCTCTTCGTCCACCTCATCATTTTCATTTTGCTCCCGTATTTTTTCTGTCCGAGATGTAGTAAGTTTAAGGGAATTATGGTACTCATGTGGTGCCGCCTCCACTGGGTTTATGATCCCCATACCTCCGAACCTTGGCGGAAGAGCTAATAGATCTCTTAGCTCTTGCGTGACGCCTTCCATCTCTGTTAAGGCCGGTATGAATGTTCCTCTGATTGCTTCTTCCAGCGGTTGGAGCATCTGTCTAATGCCAGGCACTGTTCTCATAAGAAAGGTCCATCTGTGCTTAACACCATATGTGAAGGCAGTATATGCAGCATGTGGTTCAGATTTCGCAATGTCTGCCAGGGTTTTCACTTCCTTTACCCACTCCACTACCTTTTTTCGCACATAGTCTCTCTTGCATTCTTCTGTGCCTATTACTGCTCCCAAATGGCATTGACCCTCCTTTGTAATCTTCACTCCTGTCCCATCAAAAGTCCGCACCGCTTCTTCATACTTGTTTTCTTTCACTATTAGTACAGATTTACTAGCATTCGGATGGTACCCAATGACTTCGCCTACCGATTGTACTCTCCGCCACCATTCTTTGAGATCCCCTATTTTTCCTGCACCTGTGAGGTCATCTGCATACGCCACTTGTTTCACTCGGGTTACCTCATGTTTTATTTTCTGCTGCAGAATTGATAGTGCCAGTGCGTACATTGCCATTGCCACTGGATCTCCTTGCGTTGTTCCTTCATTTGATTTGAGAATTTTCATTTCTTCCTTCTTTGTGCTTCCAACTATATACAGGTTAGCTGGCTCCTTATAAGTATTTTCTATGTACTTTGCGATGCTCGGGCATTTGATCTTGATGTTGTGAATAGCTGCCTCCCTATTAATGGTGTTAAAGGCATTTGTTGCATCCACTAGCAGTACCGCTTCACAATCTTCCTCATGATACACCTTCCCCATTGCATGTATTGCTGCTTCTCCTCCGGCTTTCTGTCCTGCACATACTTGTAAGTTGCCCACTGCTCTTTGTACATCTTTTCCAAATACGGACATGATTGCTTTTCCTATAATCCTTCTAAGAACTTCCCCAACGCCTACTGGTCTAACTTCTGGATTTTTATTTAAAGGTATCAGGCGACATGCTGTCAGAGTTTCTATGTTCACGCATGGTGATGATGCAAGTTTCTTTGCCAGCATTGCTATTGCTTCACAAAGGTCACCCGCGGCTGAACCAAACTTGTTGTTACACACACACACACACATATATATATATATGAATTACGTAGTCCTATTCCAATTAATAACAAGGGGGATCATCCTCCCGACAATCTTTAGGTGCTCTACCTTGATTAATAAACTTTCCGGGAACCGAATAACACTTAATCCAGCCAATTACTGAGCGAATGGAAGAGGAGGAGGGGGAGAAGTGGTGATGGAGAAAGAGGAGGAGGTGCAGAAGTGGTGCTGGAGGAAGAAGAGGAGGTGGGGAAGAGGTGATGGTGGAGGAGGTGGAGAAGGAGGTCGAGAAGTGGTGATTGAGGAAGAGGAGGAGGTGGAGGAGGTCGATAAGTGGTGATTTAGGTAGAGGAGGTGAAGAAGAATTGGTGGTGGTGGAGAGGTGGAGTAGGAGGTGGAGAAAGTGGAGTTCGAAGAGAAGGAATACAATGAAGGCACGGCTGCTAGTACTAATACCACTACTACTATTACTACTACTACCCCTACTAATTATATTATGGCCGGTTTTAGTATTTCTGTCCAACTCTCTAACCCAAGAGGGAACCAATTTGTCCAATCTTTCTTCTACTCAACAAGTAAGCTCTGGAACTCTCTCCCTTATTTAGTTTTCTCACATCCTATGACTTAAACTGCTTCAAGCTCCGTGTGTCCAGACATTTTTACTCTAAAGTACACTCAGATGCCATAGTCTCTAGCCCACTCATTAGAATTCGTGGATCACCTGTGTTATTCTTATGCAATTATAAATTTCGATTATTTTGTATATGGAGCTTGCTTTTCAATAATTAGTATAAATAGGTTTGTACTTGATGTATACAAAATTATATTCATAAATTCGTTTCCAGAGACATACTTCCATAAAAAGAAATAGGTGAAATCCACGAATATTTATGAGTAGTGTACCTTGAATTTGGCTCTCTTCCACTCTTTCAATTTCGGGGAAAGGAGGGGATGGGATTAGGGGGGACACTTGTTACAGTGAGATTTGCCTTTTGTCTCCTCCACACACATAGACAAATACATGAACATAAGGCAGTTACAAAAGCTAAAGTGGAAAGAACCAATTAGACACCCCAGCCTTGTGTCTTGTGTCATTAAGGGATGTTATGTCGTTTGTCTAGACCCCTTTCTCCCTCGTGTCTAGCCCCATTAGCTGTGAGATTATATACGTTCACCCCATAGTTTGGTGATTGTATGACCTATAACCCCGTTTATTTGTCAACATTAGGACCTTTCGTGCCATTTCGCCTCATCAACTCACTTCCTCTTACTAGTTCCCTACAATCTCTTTCTACACGTCGCAATGTTGCATCTCTTTCACTCTTCTATCGCCATTACAATCAGTGTTTGTCAGAACTCTCTCAGTGCATACCCCCTCCCTTGAGGCGAGTGCGAGGCACCCGCCTTTCAACACAGTCCCGTCCTATTCTATCCAGCTTACCAACCCAAGAATTGGCAAATATTCCCAGTCTCTCTTCTATTCAACAAGTTAACTCTGGAACTCTCTCCCTCAATCAATCTTGCCTTTATCCTATGACAAATAATTAATAAATACAAGAATATCGCCCCTTTAAAAAGTGTCATCCACTTGAAGGACTGAACCTTGAGATCTGAAGCATTTGGGATTGAATATGCATGGTACTGTCTCGTTTGTGTTCGATACTGCTTCAAATGTGTGTATATCTATTGGTACTCAGGACTGTAAAACATTCTCGTGGGGAGAGGAATGCATAGTTGCCCACATAAGTTCAGTTCCTCGTCGTGATCTTATGTGTGAAAGCAAAATTTGTAGTTAATGATTTGAGAGTGTGGTATCTTCTGATCATCAGATGACTAGTTAGATGAGTAACCCACTGCATAAGAAACTACCCTCGTAATTCAAGCATGCGTATTATATTTCTATGAATACGCTCACGGAGGGGAACATAACTTATGTGGGCAGCTGTACGTTCACTCATAAACATTCGTGGACCTCCCTTATTCTTTATATTGTGGGAGAATATCTCTGGGCTCGAATTAATTAACATAATTGTACAGTACATAGGCCTACACCAACTATAAAACTATTATATCCTATTTATTGAAAAGCAAGTTCCATCCAAAAATCAGCCCAGATAGTTATAGTAGCATTAACCCTTACAGTACCGGAGACGGCTTGTTTATTTGTTTGTAGACACATTTAGACGACTTTATGAAAATTAGGAAAGATATGTGGTAGCTAAATGTGGTAGCTATATGTGGTAGCTAAATGGGTTTATTGAGATAGTCTGTAGCCTTTTAATGGGTAGACACCCTTCTTTGGCTAAATATAATCGTCTAATCGTGGCCAGAATATAATGAAAAGGTCGTCACCGCTACTGTATGGGTTAAGAAAAGCATAGAGGGTCCAGGGATTTGTATGAGTGACTATACCTGGTTGCCAAGGTGACCAGCGTATAACACCGCGGCATCTATAGGGGAACATATAATAAATTCGCCCCTTCTGTAACGGCGACGTCTTTTTAATTATCTTCTAGCTATATTGAGACATTTTGTGAAGCTCAAGTAGGGGCTGTAGTATTAATAATGGTTAATTAAGATAGTCTGTAGTGTTTTAATTGGTGGATGTACTTCCTAAGCTTAAGAAAATTGTCTAGAACGTACTCTGCTGCGAGGCTCATCGTCGTATAT
>JBAKBP010010114.1:0-17500 GCA_037953745.1 Lithodes maja | reverse complement strand
GAAGCTTGGAAGCTTGCAAACGTAGTTCCGATCTTCAAAAAAGGTGACAAATCAATAGCATCCAATTACCGTCCCATTAGTCTTACATCAATCATAGGAAAGCTACTAGAGTCAATTATTGCTAGTAAAATTAGAAACCACTTAGATACATTTAATTTAATAAATTCTTCTCAGCATGGATTCACTCAGGGACGTTCTTGCCTTACTAATTTGCTTAGTTTTTTCTCAGAGGTATATGAAGCAGTAGATAATGACAAGTCATATGATATAATATATTTAGATTTCAGTAAAGCTTTCGACAGAGTCCCCCATGAGAGATTGATGAGAAAGGTTGAGGCGCATGGAATAGGTGGGGCGTTGTTGGGATGGATTAGGTCATGGCTAATTGGTAGGAAGCAGAGAGTCAGCATAAATGGTACGAAGTCAGAATGGGGAGCAGTCAAAAGTGGTGTCCCCCAGGGATCTGTATTAGGTCCCCTGTTGTTTGTTATATACATAAATGACCTTGATTTAGGTATAACTAGTAGGATAAGTAAATTTGCAGACGATACCAAAATGGGGAGAACAATTGATTCAGATAGAGATATAGAGTGCCTCCAAAGGGATCTAGATACCTTACACGAATGGTCAGTAAATTGGCAGATGAAGTTTAACATTGACAAATGCAAGGTATTAAAGATAGGGAAGATGCATACAAATGTTAAATATAAACTAGCTAATGTGGAATTAGAAAACTCGAATTGTGAGAAAGATCTAGGTGTGTTTGTTAGCAATGATTTGAAGCCTAGACAACAGTGTATAAGCGTTCGAAACAAGGCAAACAAGATTCTCGGGTTCATCTCAAGGAGTGTGAGTAACAGAACTGCTGATGTTATCTTAAAACTTTACTTGTCATTAGTGAGACCCCATATGGATTATGCTGTTCAATTTTGGTGTCCTTATTACAGAATGGACATAGATTCATTGGAGAGAGTACAACGTAGAATGACAAAAATGATCCATAATATTAGAAATCTTCCGTATAAAGAAAGGTTGAAGAAATTAGGCTTACATTCGTTAGAGAGACGCAGAGTTAGAGGGGATATGATAGAGGTGTTCAAGTGGGTTAGTGGGATTAACAAAGGGGACATGACAAATGTACTAAAGCTCAGTGATAGCGAAAGAACTCGTACAAATGGTTTCAAATTAGATAAATTTCGTTTCAGAAAAGATATAGGCAAATATTGGTTTGGTAACAGAGTTGTAGATGGGTGGAATGGACTACCAAGTGCTATAGTGGGATTAAAAACGATAGGGAGCTTTAAGATAAAATTGGATAAGCATATGGACGAGAAGGGTTGGGTGTGAAGGGGGATCAGCAGGGTTGGGCCAATCAGCGCTCTGCAGACCCCCGTAATCCTGCGTTAATCTCTAACCGTTTTGGTAAGATGATCCTCAGGGTATTAGAGTGTTGAGCCTATAATTGGGCTTTGTAATTGGGATTGTGTGGGACAGGGATCTGCCTTGCTTAGGCCAATCGGCTTTCTGCAGACTCCCATTTTCTTATGTTCTTATGTTCTTATGTTAAGAACACAAGTACACTCTATCACTCTTTTTTGCTTATTTCACTTATATTTTATATTGTCACATGTCTGATTGGGGGTTCTCGGGGGTCTCTTTATAAGCTTGATAGAAGTCTAGGGACCAAACTTACCCTCTGCCTCATATATCAGTATTTATGTAGTTGTGGCAATACATACATACATACATATATACATATATACATACATACATACAGCATATACACACATACATACACACATGCATACATATACTGTATACTGTACATACATACATACATACATACATACATACATACATATATACATACCTAAATTTAAAGACTAATTGCTCCACACGAAGAGAGGTTCCGGTCTCAGGTCCTAATGTCAAGGAGTGTATAATTAAGGTAGAGTGATGCCGACATTAACACTTAAGGTGACGCATACATAGGGCTCACAGAAGGCTCACATATACAGCATATTATCTGCCTTTGATCTTTACCCCGTCACCTAGCTTCCGGTCCCTTAACCCTTTCAGAATATGATGACGCATATATTTTTATGTGTACTTACTCTAGTTGTATTGCGGGAGTGAGCATGCTCGTTATTTCCCGCCTCCTATATGTGTAGGTGTTATATGTATCGTTGGAATGGCTGTGGATGTGTGTGTAGTCTGTATTTTTAGCCAATTGGCGACATCGGAAACGAAGGCTTAGGGTGGATCTGTATGGTACCATTCTCACTATAGATGGTACCGTCTCGCCCGAAGGCTTAGGTAGCCATCAGCTTAGGTGAACCATATGATACCCATCTCGCCTTGTACCATTTTTGCCAACCCCAGATGGGACGTCACAACGTCGTCCACTTATTCCAGGTACCTATTTACAGCTAGGTGAACTGAGGCTAACACATGAAAGGAGACAAGCCCAATTTGTCTTCGCCCGGCCGGGGATTGAACCCCCGGCCCCTCATGTGTGAGACGAGAGCTCTACCACTAGGCTACGGGCTGTGTGTGTGTGTGTTGTGTGTGTGTGTGTGTGTGTGTTTGTGCGTGTGTCTGTGTGTGTCTGTGTTTTCCTTCTTATTTGACGATTATATTGATATCAGGATGGATATCTGGAAGTCAGAGGGTTAATTGAGATGGTTTTTACCATTACAATTCCCATAAATCCTCCCTAAGCTGTATAAGATCATATAATAATAGCCAGAATATACCATCAAAATATCGCACAATCTTCAGAGGGTAAATATCTATCTTTCTACTTATTTTTCCCTGACTGCCTAACTTTCCTATACTTATCACCGGTTTACCATGATTGTTTCAGTCGTAAATAACCAGTATTTTTATATTTCAATTGTAGTTGTAAATATATGATGGGGAGGGAATACGCTTACTAAGATATTCTAAGCACACACACGCACACTAACACACACACACACACACACACACACACACACACACACACACACACTCAACTACACACACACATTGGAGGCCACGTTCTCTAATTTTGGTAATTCACACTCTCACTCTCTCATTCTTACTCTCTCTCTAAATAAATACGTAAATTAATAATAAATCAATAAATAAACAAATAAATAAAGAAAGAACAAAATATTGTTTGCAAAACAGAATGTACTTATACATTTAATGCATAAGTACATTCTGTTATGCACTCCCAGCTAACACAAGTTAACCAGCCTTGGATTGACTAACTAATATGTTTGTGAGAAACTGTTAACCCCTTCAGCATCATGACGTCTTTTTACCTTGGAGTGTGGCTACAATCAGGTAATTTTATGTAGTTTAAGAAGGACCTATATTACTGAGAGGGTTTATTGCGAGATCGTATTTACCCCTTAGAATCCTAGAGGTAGCTTATAAACTAAACTAAATTGTCTAATGGTAACCAGAATATGATGAAAATAACGTAATGTGTTTGTGAGGAACTGTTAATGGGAGGTGTTGTTTGTGAGGAACTGTTAATGGGAGGTGTTGTTTGTGAGGAACTGTTAATGGGAGGTGTTGTTTGTGAGGAACTGTTAATGGGAGGTGTTGTTTGTGAGGAACTGTTAATGGGAGGTGTTGTTTGTGAGGAACTGTTAATGGGAGGTGTTGTTTGTGAGGAACTGTTAATGGGAGGTGTTGTTTGTGAGGAACTGTTAATGGGAGGTGTTGTTTGTGAGGAACTGTTAATGGGAGGTGTTGTTTGTGAGGAACTGTTAATGGGAGGTGTTGTTTGTGAGGAACTGTTAATGGGAGGTGTTGTTTGTGAGGAACTGTTAATGGGAGGTGTTGTTTGTTCCACAGGCCTCTATCAAGTTTTAAGGGGCTAGTGGCTGTTTATTGGTCTATTCATTCAGTTATTCATATATTTGTTTAGTTTCCTCGCGAGACCTCCATCAAGCAAAAGCTGTTAAAATCACCAAACTAATGGGCCAAACGTCGTAAAATCTCAGAACAAATGGGGATAAACACGAGGGCGAAAGTGGTCCAGAAAAACGACTCATCTTCCCTTAAAAGATTAATTAATTTTTGAGTTTCCTCGCTAGACCTCCATCAAGCTTTGAAAAACACCCCCTAGACCCCCTTTCAAGAAGGAACCGGCTGAAGGCCGGATCTTTCTAAAATAGGAGGCTCGCTATCGTTCGCCAGGGAAACATCGACTCCTAAAGGGCACGAAAGGTATTAATATTGACAACAAAATGAGGCGAAAGGTTTCAAAATCGCCAAACTAACGGAACGAACGTCTTAAAACCTCGAACACTTATATGCTAAGCATGAGGGAGAAGGGGGTCCAGAAAAAATGAGTACTACCCCTTTAATTTGTAAAGGTTTGAGTTGAAAAATCTCCTCAATTACGGGCTAAATATCGCACCCCATGAACAAAGCAACACCTAAATGGCACGAACAGTCTTCACAATGAAAAAGAAATGGGATGAAAGGTCATACAAAACAAATGGGGCGAACATCTTAAAATGAGGATAAACATAATGGAGAAAGGAGTATAGAGAAACTGTAACCCTTCCCTTATTAACCCCCTCTGTACCGGCGACGTCTCATTAATTGAATTCAAGCTACATTCAGACGATTGTGTGTAGTTTAGGAGGATCTGGGGTAGTAAAAAGGGTTAAGTGAGATAGTTCGAAGACTGTTAAATGCTGGAGGTCTTTTTTAAGCTGCATAATATCGTATAATAGTGGCCAGAATTAAGTTAAAAAGACGTTGCCGGTACAGAAGGGGTTAAATGCGAAAACACACGGACTGCTCGCAAACAACTATAGTCTGATATACTTCCAGCTGACAGAAATTTGCCATGTCCTCATCTGGATTATTTGGGTATTATGAATATTTTGTAGTGAAAATTGTTGTTATTCATAAAAACTTAGCCTTATTATGACATAGAGACAGAGTGTTTTCATATTTGTACATTCGGATGCCATAGTCTCTATTTTAACTATGAAAATATATATCTGGAAACAAATTTATGGATATAATTGTCTATACATCAACTACAAAACTATATCTATATAATATTTTCGATTGTCTGTCTGTGTGTGCGTGTGTGTTCTTAATAGGCGGCCGCAGTTTTGGACCTGTGGAGCTGAAACTTTGCATGTGGGTTTCAATTGACCTGGGTCAGGTCATAGAGGGGGCGAGGCCATGATCGGAGGTCGTTTCGAACCCGAAATTGAAAACAAATGATTTTTTTTTAAGAAAATGGCCGTTTGGGGCAGAAGGAGGCCTCCGATCGAAAAGGTGTATGGAACAAAAGTTGTTCGCAGCCCCCCAAAATAGGGGTACGGATGAGATCAGATTCAAAATCGGAGGTCATTTAGCGGCCGAAATCGAGGTCGCCGTTTAATGAGGCACAGGGAGGTCGAGGCCGGTGATTATAGTAGTAGTAGTATTGTGATGATTGTGGTAGTAGTGATTGATGATGGTGATTATGGTAGTAGTAGTGGTGGTAGTAGTGATTTTAAACCCGGGCAATGCCGGGTACCCCTGCTGGTCTATATAATATTTTCGATTGTCTGTCTGTGTGTTCTTAATAGGCGGCCGCAGTTTTGGACCTGGGGAGCTGAAACTTTGCATGTGGGTGTCAATTGATCTGGGTCAGGTCATAGAGGGGGCGAGGCCACGATCGGAGGTCGTTTCGAGGCCGAAATTGATTTTTTTGTTTTTAAATTGAAAAAAATGGCCGTTAGGGGCAGGAGGCCTCCGATCGAAAAGGTGTATGGAACGAAAGTTGTTCGCAGCCCCCCAAAATGGTGGTACGGATGAGGTCAGATCCAAAATCGGAGGTCATTTAGCGGCCGAAATCGAGGTCGCCGTTTAATGAGGCACAGGGAGGTCGAGGCCGGTGATAATGGTTGTAGTAGTATTGTGATGATTGTGGTAGTAGTGATTGATGATGGTGATTATGGTAGTAGAATTTAAACCCGGGCAATGCCGGGTACCCCTGCTAGTATCATATATATTGAAAAGCAAGTTCTATAATAAAAATCAATCCAGATAGTTATAATTGCATAAAGAAAAACATAGGGGGTCCACAAATTCTTATGAGTGGGCTATATACTATGGTATCCGAGTGTACATTATTTTTATTTTTATTTTATTTTTCTATGTGAGTGAGGGAGACAAAAGGCAGAACTGCCTATAGCGAGTGCCTCTTCCATAGTTGAAAGAGTGACAGGGCCAAAATCAAGGGACGTTCGAGCCAAAATACCTGGACACACGGAGTTTGAAGCAATTTAAGTCATAGGAAGAGGGAAAGACTGATTCTGGGAGAGAGTTCCAGAGCCGAGCTGTTAAATAGAAGAAAGTCTGAGAGTAACATTTCACTCTTGAGTTGGAGAGTTGCACAGAGTAGGGGTGGGATTGTGTTGCAAGACGGGTGCCACGTGCCCTACGTTAAGGAGGTGGTATACACTGGGAAAGCTCTGAGGAACACTGATTATTATAGTAGCGATAGAATAGCGAGAGAGATGCAACATTGCGGCGAAGAGAGAGAGATTGCAGAGAGTTGGTGAGTGGACGGGAGTTAATGATACGAAAGGCCTTCCTTTCAATTTTGTCTAGGAGAGCGGTGTGAGAGGAACCTCCCAACACATGTGAACAATACTCAATACAAGGACGCACTATGCCACTGTACAGAGCAAGAAGCTGTGCAGGGGTAAAGAACCCCCTAAGGCAGTTGAGCACACCCAGCTTCTGGGAGGCTGCCTTAGCAAGACTGGTAATATGGTCCTTCCAACTGAGATCAGAAGAAAAAGAGACACCAAGAATATTGAGAGAAGATGAAGGATTGATGGAGAAATTGGGTTTTGGAAGCATTAAAGGTATTCTATGGCTTCATTCCGTTTGTCGTTGAGGAATTGCTGGCTTGGGCGTTCTGAAAAACTAATGGAGTAGTGTAAGGTTGAGTCGTCTGCGTATGAATGGATGGGAATTGAGGTACAGTTGAGAAGATCATTTATACAAATTAGAAAGAGAATAGGAGATAGGACAGAGCCCTGAGGAACACCGGAGTTTATAGGGTGAGGAAGTGAGCGATGGCCGTCCACAACTGCAGCTATGGAACGGACGGAGAGGAAATTAGAGACAAAGGTACAGATGGAGGGTTAGAAACCGAACAAATCAGCTACTAAGGGATTCAATTTACCATCAGCTGAAAAAAATAGGGTATATTATTGGATAATTGGAAACTCAGAGCATGCAGTTTCCGAAACTAGCCACCAAAATTAATTTACCTTATTTTTGTTCTTTGATATCAGTGTAAACTACATTCTATTAATTAGTATGGGCCAGATATCTAGGCCAATACCCAAATGTTCTTTCTAAGGTAAGTGAAATAACTAACAATATTGAAATGACGGGCCTCCAAGCAAACCCGGAAGGAACGACATATAGGATAGCCAGTCTTCACCCACCACAACATAAGAAAAAGAACAAGAAGCAGCCGGAAAGATAAAACAAAATAGAGGAGTCACCCCTGATAAACCCAACCAGAATATTTAAGTCACCCAATTTACCACATGCTCTGACCCATCAACAACACAGTTCGAGAATGAGAAACCTCAGCCAATCATCACTCACCTGTGTCAACCAATTACCTCCCACCTTTCAAATGAAGTCGACGATCCAACACACAGCATTCCCCGTTTGTCCAGATTTGCATTACAACGAAAATATGTTTATGCTAATGCAACATGAACACCCCGAGGCCTACCGACATAAATGGAACTGAAAGAGAAACCCGGAAGACGACGGAAACATAGATACAAGAATCTCCAGGTAACGAGATCTAACCAGCAAGATGAAAGAAGATTCATGTTGAACTAGGAATAAAGGCCTATCCCAGTTTACGAGAGATTTCTCAATCATCAGGCTAAGTAAATAACCATTAACTATGTATTATTATACCTTGGAAGTATACCATTATGTCCAAGTCTAGGCTAAGTATTTACCTCACAATAATCACACAACAATTTCTCCCTAACCTTGTGACTTCGAGACCGGGGAAACGAGAGTCAAATATAATGCTGCATATTACCTCTAGAAAAATAGAGAGGGGTATGCAATCCACACGTCAATACTATTCTAAAACCTTCGGGCTCAGAGTAGCTAATTAAAGTGTTGGCTTGCCCCAGTCTGTCCCCCCCGGAGAGTACCTGCCTGAGGTATTCCTGAAGTCCTACCTGTGGATGCCCTGCCTAGCTGAAGTCTGGACCTCTGAACCCCTGCTCGAGCAACGCCCTACACCCCTGAAGTGCTGCTCCACGGACCCACGATCAACGTTGGCCAGACTTGTACTCTCGACCCCTGTCCTCCAAATACCCTAAGTGTCCCTGTGTATCTTACATTGTGTTATTGTTGTTGAGGTAATAAGGTAAAATATGTGAACCAGGTTGTGTTAAGAAAGTATGTGATCTGTGCCCAAGATCGTTCAGTTTTTCATAAGTGTTAATCCTTCAGAACCTAATCTACCACTCGTGTTATAATTGTGATTTAACACTAAACTTATTCAAACTTAGGAAGGTTGTGTGTCTGCTTGGCCATGGAGTTGGGAGGGTTTTAGAGATGATGGACCACATCTTGGAAGATAGTGGAGATAACCCCATTATCTTTCTCAGTGCCGGGAGTAACGATGTTGGTAAGGGTAGAAGTGAGGAACTGCTGCAGCAGTATCGGGATGTGTTAGATAAGGTTAGGATGAAGGGAGGGATCCCTGTAGTACATTGTATCCTACCCAGAAGAGGAGTTCCCAAGGAATGGACATCCAGGGCGATTGGTATCAATTGCCGGTTGGAGAAATATTGCAAAGAAAAAGCAATACCATTCATTGATAACTGGGATAGTTTCTATGTGAGAGATAGGATGTACGCGAGGGATGGGGTTCATCTTTCACGGTTAGGGGTTTCCACATTAGCTAGTTCTTTAGACAGGGTGGTTGTGGGGTGTTGAACAGAAATATTGAGAGTGTAAAAGAGAGGTTAAATGGAAAATGTTTAGCGTCAGGCGAAAGCGATAAGGATATTCAGTTTCATGCTAAAATATATGACAATATTGCTAATGATAGAAGTGATGGTGCAATGGAAGATGGAAATGTAGTTAGAAATAAAGGTAAATTAGGTATAAATAAAATAAGTAAATTGAGAGTATATTACACAAACTGTAGGAGTCTATGCAACAAAATGAACGAACTTAGAGCCCTTGTTATCAAAGAAAATATAGACATAATAGCGCTAACTGAAACGTGGATTAATACAGAAACCAGGCATTTTTTAGCAGAATTTGATATACCGGGATATATTTTGTTTAAATATGACCGAACAAGTAGGAGGGGTGGCGGTAGAGCAGTATTTGTCAGGAGTACATTAACTCTCCCGCATCCAGCAACTTAATTATCTAACTTACTGTAAGACATTCTCTAATTTGCCATGAAATATCAGGCTGGGCGAGTTTTCGAAGCCTTGTGTTTTTCTGTATTTTCATCCACCAGAATGCTGTTTATTGTGATGTATCATATGTCAATGGAAAGAGGAATATTTATAGTACATGATAAAACAAAACAAAATGTAAATAAATCGAAATATGAAAGTGTAAATGAGTCCGGAATACAATTATTTCCCATGCAATTGTCTTCACACCGTCCTAGCTCTAAATTGTGAGTGATGACCATATATTTATTTTTGCTCAAATAATAGTATTTTTTCTCCTCTTTCCAAATCTGAAAACAGAAATTGTTTATCTTCAATAGTTCTCAAGCAGTGACCGAATATTTTTTTTTTTTTTTTTTTTATTGATATGGTTTATAACATTTTCTATTTATTTCGTTGCTACGAAGTGTATGGTTTTAAATGTAGGCTGTATGAATACGGCAAATAATGCTGATGAGTATAAAACAAACTAGAAGTTCCTAGGACAAATACTTTTTGCGCTATGAATATTTGAAATGAAGAGCCAAAATGCGAATATTCATGCTTCACCCATCTCTGTTCCGGCGATGCTAGCCGGGTTCCGAGCTGTTCCCCACCTCGTGGTTGCGTTATTTGCTCGGATACGTATATAACTGTATATATCACCAGAATCGAAAAATTGTGCTCTTTCCAATGGTGAAAACAAAAATAATATAGCTTAATTGGTTCGCGAGCTATGCGCAATTGTTTCAATGCAGTGACCGAAAAAAAAAAAAATAGATATGGTTAATAACATTTTCGATTTATTTCGTTGCTACGAAGGGTATGGTTTTAAATTTAAGCTGTATGAATACGGCAAATAATGCTGATGAGTATAAAACAAACTAGAAGTTCCTAGGACAAATACTTTTTGCGCTATGAATATTTGAAATGAAGAGCCAAAATGCGAATATTTACGCTTCAGGTCTCTTTTCCGCCAATGCTAGCCGGGTTCCGAGCTGTTCCCCACCTCGGCATTGGTTTATTTGCTCGGATACGTATATAACTGTTTATATCACCGTCATCGGAAAATTATGCTCTTTCTAATGGTGAAAACAAAAATAATATAGCGTTATTGGTTCGCGAGCTATGTGCAATTGTTTCTATGCATTGTTTTTGTTATGTAAATATATGAGAATGTTTATACAGTTGTATATCTTTGCCACAATGTACAACATTTATATAAATATATAAATATAATATATATATATATATATATATATATATATATATATATATATATAAAATAAATGAAATAAAAATATAAATAAAATGAAATAAATCAAATCAAATAAATAAATATATAAATAAAATAAAAATGTAATAATACTATAAATACTCGATTATGGGCCTTGGGCTTGCTCGGGACCTTGGGGCTGATCCGCTAGACACCCTGGGGAACAGGAATAAAAAAGAAAAAAAAAAAATATATATATACCGGGTATATATATATATATATATATATATATATATATGTATATATGTTATATATATATATACTGTATATATAAATAAAATAAATAAAATAAATAAAATATAAAATATAATAATAATATAAATACTCGATTATGGGCCTTGGGCTTGCTCGGGACCTTGGGGCTGATCCGCTAGACAGCCTGGGGAACAGGAATAATAAAGAAAAAAAAAATATATATATATATATATTATATATTATACTGTATATATAAATAAAATAAATAAAATAAATAAAATAAAAAATATAATAATAATATAAATACTCGATTATGGGCCTTGGGCTTGCTCGGGACCTTGGGGCTGATCCGCTAGACAGCCTGGGGAACAGGAATAATAAAGAAAAAAAAAATATATATATACCGGGTATATACGTGTATATATATATATATATATATATGTATATATATAATTTATATATATATACTGTACAGTGGGCCCCACAAGGGTGCGGTTACCTAAGTCCGAGACATGCGCGCACCCTTCTAAAACGCACCCTTGGAGCTTAAGAACCTATGGGAAATTCACTATGTAGTCCGGGGACTCTTCAAACTTACCCTTTTTTCGCCCAATAACCCCTGAAAAACATGAACTAAGGAAAGAATACCTGCACAGTATAGAAATGTGATTAGATATTAGATAGAATAGCTTTATCATAGACGGATTCGACTATCGACTAACTTTAGACTGATTCGAGTATCGACTGATATATCGACGGATTAATTGTTTATTTATATTACAATACTCTAATATACCAACCAAAAGTGGATTAAATGATGAACAATAAGACATACAATAATAAGAAAATACACCGAAAACGAGAGCAAAAATAATTAGCCTAAAGACTAGGTTTTGAGTGAATCCGGATTCACAGACGATCGTAGCGTCACTTTCGACCTCCATTTTTAATGTTATATCGACGGATTAATTGTTTATTTATATTACTCTAATATACCAACCAAAAGTGGATTAAATGATGAACAATAAGACATACAATAATAAGAAAATACATCGAAAACGAGAGCAAAAATAATTAGCCTAAAGACTTTAGGTTTTGAGTGAATCCGGATTCACCGACGATCGGAGCGTCACTTTCGACCTCCATTTTTAATGTTGTCAAAACAAGGCAGAAGCTCTAAGTCCACCCGCCTTTTACTTGCTTATTTGTGCCTGAACCTTGTATCTCTTGCGTTTATTATGGCCTCTAATGTATTCAGTGATAGATATTTGCAATATACTCTAATATGTAAGGTTATGTGTAAAGGAAACACTTAAAAGTACATAGGATAGAGACCACGGATACTGTACGTGTATGTACGGTAATGCGGTATCTACGGTTTTTGCTATCGACGGCAGTCTTAAGAACGTAACCCCCGTTGATAACGAGGGACTACTTACAGGTATTCTTTCCTTAGTTCATGTTTTTCAGGGGTTATTGGGCGAAAAAAACGCACGCTTTGCTTTTTTCGCACCCTTGGATTATACGCACCACACGGACATCTGCCGCACGGTTTAAGAATCGCACCCTTTTAGTGCGCACCCTTGCGGGGCCGACTGTATATATAAATAAAATAAATAAAATAAACAAATATAATAATAATATAAATACTCGATTATGGGCCTTGGGCTTGCTCAGGACCTTGGGGCTGATCTGCTAGACACCCTGGGGAACAGGAATAACAAAACAAATATATACGGTATATATATATATAAAATAAATAAAATAAACAAACAAAATGAAATAAATAAAATAAAATAAATAAAAACTAATAAATCAAATATATAAATATTTAAATACAATACAAAATATAATAATAATATAAATACTCGATTATGGGCCTTGGGCTTGCTCGGGACCTTGGGGCTGATCCGCTAGACAGCCTGGGGAACAGGAATAATAAAGAAAAAAAAATATATATATATATATATATATATATTATATATTATACTGTATATATAAATAAAATAAATAAAATAAATAAAATACAAAATATAATAATAATATAAATACTCTATTATGGGCCTTGGGCTTGCTCGGGACCTTGGGGCTGATCCGCTAGACAGCCTGGGGAACAGGAATAATAAATAAAAAAAATATATATATATATACCGGGTATATATACATATATATATATATATATATATATATATATACTGTATATATAAATAAAATAAATAAAATAAAAAATATAATAATAATATAAATACTCGATTATGGGCCTTGGGCTTGCTCAGTACCTTGGGGCTGATCTGCTAGACACCCTGGGGAACAGGGATAACAAAACAAATATATACGGTATATATATATAAAATAAATAAAATAAACAAAGAAAATGAAATAAATAAAATAAAATATATAAAAACTAATAAATCAAATATATAAATATTTAAATAAAATACAAAATATAATAATAATATAAATACTTGATTATGGGCCTTGGGCTTGCTCGGGACCTTGGGGCTGTTATATACTGTATATAGGCTATATATAATATATATATATATAATAATATACTGTAATATAACTAAAATTCCATAGAGTACTTACCATACTTCCTGTAAGCATTCCTGTGACATCTTCGTGATTATAATGTATTTATTTCGTAGGCAGTATTTATTGATAAATATATTTGTCTTTCAAGCAAAAAATAGTGTAAAGTCATCAATGATACCTAGACAAAACTACATCAATACTCAAGGGGTTAACCAAGATTCACTCCCCTCAGTCACCAAAAGTCACAAGTAACATCTTATATACATATATAGTTCGAATTATTCACTAAACACTTTCACTGGCTAGATGAAATAATCCATAATTGCCTGCCTATAGCTAGGCATGGTGGGCCAGAGGGAGGGAGCCCAGAATTTAAAGGGCCGGGACCCTGCCTCACAGTCTGGGGGCCAGGAAACTACTGACTTTACAGAGGCCCGCGCTCCTCAGAGAGGGACGCTATGGGGTTGCTAGATACTTCCTTTTGTAACTTACTGATGCCTAACTTACCAGTCCAAATTGAATCAAAATCGAGTCATAAACTTATTTTTGGCGAATATTTCTAACTTACAGGTGGCATTATGACGCGATTGCGTCATACGAGCACTCTTGGAGGGCTGGCGTTATGACTCGATCGCGTCCTATAGATGCGAGAGGGTTAAAAAGCTGTATTAAATCAGGTATTACACTAAATAACGATAATGAAAGTGTTTGGGTAGAGGTAAACGAAGGTAGTGAGACCATAGTTATTGGGGTTATGTATAGACCACCAAATACGAGTAGAAATGACGGAACGTCATTATGGGAGGAAATTAAAATGGCATCAAGGTTTAGCAATGTATGGATTATGGGGGATTTTAATTTTCCGAATATAGATTGGCAGCATCAAATAGGCGACTCTGATTCTGAGGAGTTTATTGAGGTAGTACAAGATAGTTTTTTATTTCAATTCATAGATACGCCGACTAGAGGTAATAATATTATCGATTTTGTTTTCAGTAACAATGAACATATGATAAATAATGTAGAGATAGGGGACCACCTAGGAAATAGTGACCACAATTCTGTGTATTTTAATATACAATGGAAAGGTAATACCAGAGAGAATACAACATTAATACCCGACTTCAGAAAAGCCAATTATGGTGGGTTAAGAAGAGCGCCCTATTAGCGGACCCTATGGTCAAAAAATTAAGTCGATCCAGGTGTCCAAATGAGTGTATCCCTTCTCAGGCACCTGTCATCTTAAGTCAGGAAGTGACGTCAAACTTGGTAGATACATACGATAATTTTATCAAGTCAGTATTCAATGCGCAAAATAAATATATCCCCAAAAGAAAATTTAGATCAACACAGAACCAACCCAAATGGATGAATAATAGACTATTAGATCTTCTAGGAAAAAAGAGAGGAATATATAGAAAAATTAAGAAAGGCGAAATTCACCTACTTGCTTACTATCAGAATCTATCACGACAGGTAAAAAAGGATATTAGGAAAGAAAAAATTAATTATGAAATTAAGGTTGCCAATGACTCAACAAATAATCCTAAAGCTTTTTACCAACTATATAAATCCAAGGTTAGAGATGTAATTGGTCCCCTTAAAACTTCGATAGGAGAAATGACAGAAAATGATTTAGAAATGTGCAGTACATTAAATAGTAAATTTAACTGGTGATCTTCTTTCATATCTTACTAACTCTTGGTCATCGTCCTTTCGGGACTTTGGTGAGACCTTTTCTATTGCGCCAGACATATCGAAGGCCCCGTCCATTCATACGCAGACGACTCTACCTTACACTATTCAATTAGTTTTCCAGAATGCCTAGGCCAGCAATTCCTCAAAAACAAACGTAATGAAGACATACAACACTTATCTTCTGATCTAACTACTATTTCCAATTGGGGCAGAGAAAACCTTGTTGCCTTTAATACTTCCAAAACCCAATTTCTCCACCTATCTACACGCCGTGAACTCACAGAGGACTATCCTTTATTCTTCAACAATGCAAACATCAATCCTTCATCATCTCTCAGTATTCTCGGTGTCTCTTTTTCTTCTGCTCTCTCTTTGAAGGACCATATTATCAGTCTTGCTAAGGCGGCCTCCCAGAAGCTGGGTGTGCTCAACTGCCTCAAGGGGTTCTTTACCCCTGCTCAGCTTCTTGATTTGTACAGGGGCACAGTGCGCCCTTGTATTGAGTATTGTTAACATGTGTGGGGAGGATCCTCTCACACAGCACTTCTACACAAAGTAGAAAGGAAAGTCTTTCGTATCATTAACTCCCGTCCACTCACCGACTCTCTGCAATCTCTCTCTCTCTTCGCCACAATGTTTCATTTCTGTCGCTATTCTATCGCTACTACAATAATCAGTGTTCCTCAGAGCTCTCTCAGTGCATACCACCTTCTCTACGTAGGGTACGTAGTACCCGTCTTGCAACACAATCCCACCCCTACTCTGTACAGCTCCCCAACTCAAAAATTAAACGTTGCTCCTAATCTTTCTTCTATTCAACAGCTGAGCTCTGGAACTCTCTCCCTGAATCCATCTTTCCCTCATCCTATGACTTAAATTGTTTCAAACTAAGAGTGTCCAGACATTTTGGCTCGAACGTACCTTGAATTTGGCCCTGTCACTCTTATTACTCTGGGGGAGGCACTCGTCACAAGCAGTTTTGCCTTTTGTCTCCCTCATTCACATAGAACAAAAATCAACTTAAAGTCCATCCTTTATAATATTAAATATTTTCATCAGCATTCTACAATTGCCTGTATATATGTACCGGTGTCACGTGTAAGCACCCCTGGATATTGACTCCCAAGTAATTTTTTATACATATAACTTGCACTCCCCAGTCATTATCATACTTACAATTTACACTCCCCCAGTGCATATGATACGTGCAATATTTCGGTTAGGTTACGTTATGTTTGGTTACGTTAGGTTACGTTATGTTTGGTTACGTTAGGTTACGTTATGTTTGGTTACGTTAGGTTAGGTAGTAACTGAGGGAGTGCAAGTTATTCAAGGGGAGTGTAAATTATATGTGTAATAATGACTGGGGGAGTGCAAATTATATGTATAATCTATATTGTACTAATTTCACCACAACACCAAACACCTCCAACGAAATTATATGAAGCATATATGTGATCCACCGGGATTCGAACCTGGGTTATCACACAGATTTTAAACACTCTAACCATTACACCACCAGGACGGTTAAAGGTTTATGCACATGCCTACGACTTATTATATGTATTATCTAATTATCTGACTGCATATTAAATGCTACACCAGTATCTTGATTAACCATATTAACACCCTATCTTGTATATCTTTAAATAGTATATATTAATCTTATATTTATATCTAAGTTCACAACCTGTTAGATAATCACAAATCTAACTTCACTTCCTTAACCTTTATGTTAATCTGATCACACTGATATATTTATTTAGATTGTTTGTACTTATGAATTTTCGACAAGTCAATCTACAGTAGGCTAATCATGTTCCTCCCTTTGAAGATACTGTATTTCCAGAACGTTAAGGGGGGTCACCGGCTTTTTTATCTTTATCTCCTTTTCTCTCTTTCTCTGGCTTGTATCCATTCGGCCCCATTCAGCCAACTGTTTTAAGACGTCTATCCCCAGTCAGGTGTCAATATTTTCCTGGAGAGCGGTAGCAAGCCAGCATATAAATATTTTTGTTTTACAGCAAGCTAAATTTGTACATTTTTCAATAGACAAATTTCTCCGGCGAAGCAGAATTTCTCCATACAATGCTGGCTCGCTATCGCTCGCCAGGAAAAAATCGACACCTGGATGGGGATAAACGTCTTGAAACGGTTGGCTGAATGGGGCCAAATGGATACAAGTCAGAGAAAGAAAGAAAAGGTGTGAAAGATAAAAAAAGCAGGTGACCCTTCTTGAGAATTCAAAACTTACAGTAACTCAAACTCAATATCTGGTATTCACTTGTACTGTCATAAGTTAACTCATTGATTTAGTATTTTGAATGATCAC
>JBAKBP010010113.1:0-79722 GCA_037953745.1 Lithodes maja | reverse complement strand
GTTACCACACACTCCTCTTTCCCCTTTGCCCTTATATAGGGGGACTATTATGCCAGTCTTCCAGTCATCGGGTGCACTCCCCTTCTCCCATGCTAGTTTGCACATTTTCCATACCCATTCGATCACGATCTCACCACCATACCTCAACATTTCCCCACACACTCCATCTGTTCCTGGTGCTTTCCCCAACTTCACTCTTTTCATGGCTTCCCACACTTCTGACCTCCTGATCCCCACCTCCTCCTCCACTACTTCTCTTCTTCTCCCTCCCATACCATATCCAGCTATGTTTGCTGGCTCTTCATTCCTTACATTTAGCAACTCATTGAAGTACTCCCTCCATCTTTCGACTCTCTCTTGCTTCTCGTCTAGCATTCTCCCATTCTTATCTTTCACACCCTTACTGTTTCCCTTGCTACCTTCCCTAACTTTCTTGACTTCTTTCCAGAACAGTTTCTTACTCTCCCTCCATTTTACACTCAGATTCCTTCCAAATTCCTCATCTACTCTTCTCTTACTTTCCTTCACTACTCTCTTCACCACCCTCTTACTCTCCACGTACCTTGCTCGTTTCTGTCTCTCTAAATCTTCATTCCCTCTACTACCCAACCACTCTCTATATGCTTTTTTCTTTTCTTCCACAGCTATTCTTACCTCTTCTGTCCACCATGCTGTACCTTTCACTCCCCTCCCTCTTCTCCTCACTCCACACACCTCCTCACGTGCTGCACAGATCTCATCCTTAAACACCTTGCTCATCTCCTCCACTTCCTCCATAACTTCCAGGTCGAACCCACCTAGTCGTCTTTCCATTGCTCTCCTATACTCCTCCCTGACTTCCTCCTCCTGCAACCTCTCATCCTCCTCACCATTCCACCCTCCTCTCGCCTCCCTCCAGCTCTCCTCACCACTTCTTTTGTATCCAATCCTTAGCTACCACTACATTATGATCAGACAGACCCCCCTCCAATACCCCTATACACCCTAGCATCCATCACAGATTTCTTCATTTATTCATCCACACATACATAATCAATCAATGACTTTCGTTCCACCACTGTCTCATCCTCCATCGTCCATTATATCGTGTATTGTATATATTTTTATATTCATGTCATTATTTTGTTGTTTCTCATTTTCTATGATTCTTGAATCATTTTCAAGATATATTTTAGTTAGGTATGATCTTTGACATTTTAACATAAAGTTTATGTAATTGAGAGTTGCCGCAAGTGTTCACGAGTCATTTACGAGTAATTACGAGTAGTTACGGGTCACTTAGAGTCAAGAGTCATTGAGAGTCAAAACGAGTCATTGAGAGTCACAGAGTTTGTCGGATTAGTTGTCCAAATTTTGTGCAGGGGGGGAAGTTTTGCCGGACATGGCCGTCCCCACTGCGACTGGCCGCGAGTCAAACACGAGTCATCGACAGAGTCACTACGAGTCATCGATTTTGACCGCGAGTAGGTGCGCGAGTCCAAATTTTGCCCCCCTCATGTTGACTCTAGCTCACCCTTGTGTATATGTGAACTAGGGGCTTCACTATCCTTTTAGTTACTTTTTTTTTTTTTTTTTTTTTTGATTCGCAACAAACGCCTAATTCATGACCACCTCTTCTTGGGAATTATCCCCAAGAAGAGGTGGTCATGAATTAGGCGTTTGTTGCGAATTGCTAGGTCAAGTTGCCTGGGCTTGACATCTACCAATAACATTTAGACAGCCTCGATCCATCGACCCTTTGATCAGCATCCTACGCTCTACTGACTATGTCATTAGAGGCAATAATATAATACGGGCACTGTACAGTATAGTTTCGAAAATATCTATGCAAATTCACTCGTCTTCGTACACGTCTTGCATAAATTTCTTGAACGTCAGAATACAAATTAGATGTGATGGTGGGATCAGTGTCAGGTCGGTTCAATATTGAGGAAGAACTGGCTATTCCACAGCTACTCAACCATAACACACATAGAATAATACTTTTGAATCTGCGTTCGCTAAATAAATCACACATACAGCTGTTCTCGAAAAGGCATAATACAAAAATCGTATTATCGTGAGTGAACTGGTTTATTAAATTTTGCTTATATTAATCGGTAAATTTGGAGCTCACTTTCTCAGTCAATGCTTATGCGTTCCCAACGACTAGTAAAGCTCCTCTGAGATTGTAATGTGCAGGAATTTGAACTCGTACGTTTCTATAATTTGGATATGTATTATGCTTTTCATTTGAAGGGTCACTCGTTAGAGGCAGCACTGCCTTTCGTTTACGTTTCACATAAAACACACACACTCACACAAACAAGCTGAACAAGAGGTAAGTTTATGATTTAAATATCAATCTGACACCTTATCATTGAGCGTCAGTTAAAAATATATGGTACCTGAGTACTTGCTTGAGGGTCACAAACTATAATATAAAGATGAACACTGAAAGTTATATCTGATTATTCTTTATGGGTTGAATGACATACAGATATATTAGTTAGCACATAAGATAAATATACCGGTATATATATATATATATATATATATATATATATATATATATATATATATATATATATATACTGTATATACACTAAATGGTTACTGAACTGGATGATTGAATATTACAAAAATATTACTTGGAATATAAAGCAGATACAAATAGAAAGACAAATAAGTATATGGATTGACCGATGAATGTGTAATTATAAGCTTTGATGCATGCCTTTAATAAATAACGGTTTTTTGCACTTGAAAGGGCTAGTTTGAGTAGCACAGATAGAACTTTCAACCACCATCGTACTTTACCAATTAAGCCGACAAATAATTATCTCCTTACCATGAAACCGACCCCACAAACACAGGGACACATGTCTTAACAACAACCAAAATTATGACATATATGAACAATTGAACCTGGGAAGAGCGTGCTATGTGTCACAAAATAATAATTTAGTCTTAACTCACTTGCCTCCAGGAGGACACCTCACAAAGACAGACTAAAACGATAACTCAGGACCGTTATTTACCACCCTTACGTACTGGGGTAATAAAGGTAAATTTAACTGTGACAACGCCGTGTGAGGCTAAAGTTACCTGTAACATATAGTGGGGTTAATTTGGACATGGGGATTTTTACCACTCTCAACCTCTTGTGCACAAACCTTCAGAGTCTAAGCCTTATTAGTTTAAGGGGGAATGATTCACCTTTTGGTCGATTTATTTGTCATGTATCTATGTTTGTTCTAGTTTCCTCCGTAGACCTCCATCAAACTTTAAAAAAAACCCAGGATCCCTCTTCAAGATATATTTGTCCATTTTTTCGGTAAAAAAATGTCCTGGCCTTCCTCCTAAATTACAGGGTCGCTATCGCTCGCCAGGAAAGAAAATCGACACCTAAATGACACAAAAAGTCTTAATATTGACAAGGAAAAGGGGCGAAAGGTCTTAAAATTGACAAACTAATGGGCTGGACGTCTTAAAATCTGAAAATTAAAGGGGCTAAGCATGAGGAAGAAGAGTGTTCAGAAAAAACGACCATCTCATACCCCTTAACAGAAACACATAATTTTTATTATATCATGCAATCACATTCGTAAACAAAATTAATCAAGTTAACCTGTAAATTAGAAATACCAACACTGATTAGCTATGACTAAGTATGATTATTTTTCCTTATTAATCATGATGGCGGAAAAAAAACACGAAAGGTGATTGCATTTGAGATAAAGGTAAATTGAATGACGAAGCATTGGTTTCTGATGATTCGACCTCGTACTGCCTTAATGATCTGCCAGTATTACTCCTAAAGTATCCTCACTGGTTCCATGTCATCTCAACCAGTAGACCATTTCAACCAGTAGCTCTCAATCAGTGCCAAATTAATCCAGACCAACCAAACCAGTGCCAAAATATAGTACTAACCTAACCTAACCTAACCTAACCGTATTGGTTGATTTGGTACTGGTTGAGGGCTACTGGTTGAAATGGTCTACTGGTTGAGTTGACCGGTCACCATCCTCACTGATATATTAAACATTCTACAACTAATCACCTACAAATAATCAACAGAGTATTTCCTTTCGCATGACTTATCATAAATTAACACTGCTAACATATATCTTATAGATAAGGCTATATACCTAATTACATCTATTAAGTTAGAGCTGTCAACAAAAATTGTTAATCGCTTACAATAAAGTACATAGGGATTTATGCAATTAATGGGAAACGCCGTGATAACCTGTTAAACACAATGAAAATATTCACTTCCACACAATTATTTCGTTTTTTTGTAGTCATAATATGTAATATGTAGCTGTATTACACACCTGAAATTATATTGAAACACACATAATCTATAATTATATATATATATATAAATATATTTAAAATGTATGTGTTGAGCAGGCACGGCACAACAACCGTTAAAACCATTATCACAAGAGAGCTCTTATTATCAACAGAAGGGTCCATGAATTCTTACGATTGGACTAAAAACTATGGTACCCGAGTGTACATTGTGGCCAGTGCATAATGTTAATACAAGAGGAGGATATTGAATTGGAAAAGTAAATATCACAGACACGAATGGAAAACAAATAGATTTTTGATAGACATATACAGGTACAGTTTGTTGAGGGCATGACTAATGCATTATCATTTGAAATAATCAATTACTTTAATGGCAACATACTTAATTCATAAAACAATAATATATCATGATATTGGAAAGTTATGATACTGTGGTTATTGTAAACTGATTTTACATGCACATATCTATCTATAAGTAATGCACTCACTTGGTCCACAACTGCCAAAATTTCACCACTTCCAAGTTCCATTTCTATCAGACATTACCGTAGACTACTCAACCGTTGAGTCCAGGGTGGCACGTGATCCACACCTGTCCACAGATAGTGACCCAGTTTCTTTACACCAATACCCAAGGTATATATACTGTGACGCATGTCGAGTATGAGCATGCTGTACAGAACGCCCAGTCAGGCCCCACTCTCGCTAGGATCGTCAGGGCAGGAACTTTGGCTGTAGTCTGTGTAGAGTTTCCTAACTCAGTTTATGTGAACCGTTGTACTATAAGTATTATCATTATGTATTTTGTTTTCTTCTAAGTCAATGAGTTCTATTTTATATCCTTAGATATAAGTATTGTGTGTGGGACTTGTATGTAATGATGAGAGGAGAGAGAGAGAGATATTACGTGGCGGGGGGTCAGTGAGCGGGCCGGTAGGCCTAATTCCCTCCTCCCCCCTCCCTTCCTCCCTTTCAGCGCATGGGAAGTTCTTTGTCGATCCCAGATTGAGAGAGAATATGACGTCATGATTGCCAGTGGGCGGTCCTTAGTAGTTGGCGTTATGCTCACTAAAGGGCAGAGTATAAAAAGGGAGGTCCCGCCGCATTTTCCTCAGAACTCATCAGGCAAAGCGACCTCTCATATCCCTTGCAACTATCCATATTCTTCCGACTGATGTGAACTTTCTCTACTCTCTGAACAGCCTATCTTCTACTCTTCTCGTCCCTGTTTAACCTCCATGACCCCTTTGGTGCAGATTTAGTCAGCCAAAGTATTATCGCTTGAGTTCTCACGAGATAAGTGCCTGTTAGATAGCCTATTTTTGGAAGGGTTAACTAGAATAGGATTGATTGATGTTTGTTGCACTCGTATATGCATTTCCCTGTGTGCGATTATTCATGTTCCTGTTTTCTGCTGGTTTAGGCAATGCTAGACTGGGATAGGGTTTCTGAGTTGTGATTTCCTATGAGTACTAGGTTGCGGTTGAACCAGTACAATTGCAACGGAGACGTGGAACGCCTAGGTGGTCTTTCTGACTGTGTACCGTGGGAGTTTAGCACTGTGTTGCGAGTGAGGGCTTTTGCCTGTGCCACCCAACACTGTGCTATCTCATTTGCTTGACTTTGAGAGGATCGCCAGGAGAGAACCAGATACTAGTGATCTGGATCTCTCAAGAGAGCATCCCGTCAATTACCGTAATTTGGCCGCACAGTCTTAAGGACCTCGCTAGGCTACGAGCCGCTTGCTCAGCCATTGTCTCCTAACCTTAGATATCCCAGCTAGACTTTGCTCGACCAGCAGATACAGTATAGTATTGAAGCTTCTCCTTATGTATATTATTGTTTAAGCACTATTGATTTCATGTGTGGCACGCTTAGCTACTTCAGAGATTAGTGGCCCACGAGCACAATCTTAGTAGGCTATTGCCAGTGCATTGTCGGAGTACTTCTTCTTAATGTTTGCCATATCCTATTGCTTATTCTTATAATTCTTCTTATGTCAATTTAAAGCCTTTAATTACCAGTGAGTTATTCATTAAATTGCTGTTCAAAATCCGATACTTACTTCTTATGAGTATTCGAGAAGCATCTAACTTATCAGAAGATTCCTTGCTTGATGCTCGAGGACTATTGTTTAACGTAACGTAATAGTGCCGATCCGAAGTAGAGGGTGGAGGACTTCTTAAGTTCTTAGTTCAAGGGTGGATTACTTCGGCTTCGGCCAACACTATTCTTTAGTGTTGTAGTACTTTCTTCTTTGTTTGATTGTTGACCAGACTAGATAACTCCCGTCTTGTTATTAGTCTGTTGTGTGAAACGCTAGTACCGAGTTCTTGTATACCCCGTTATAGCAGATAGAACTCTGGAGGGTAGTGGCGTTTTTTGTTCGGCTGGCAGTACTCTGGGGTTGGGATCGTGTGTTTCCGTTGTGGCAGCGAGCCATACTCGAGTCCTGTGTAAGAGCCCTAGTGTACCCGAGTGCCCGGTCGTAACAAATGGCGACCTTGCTTAGGATTTTGTGAACAGTATAATTTTTTTTTTGCAGAGTTGTACAACATTTGTTTGTTGGTACTTTAGCGTACATATTGAAGAATATTTTTTTTTGTAAGGCAATTAGGAGAGCATTTAAGAGACTCCAGTTAATTTAGTAATTAGTGCTTGCATAAGGGAGTTTAACACTTTTGTCTCGAGAATTTTTTGGTGAACTTCAGTATGTCGGGCCCTAGTACTGACGAGGAGCGAGAGATGCTATGTGAGGAGGTGCCGTTAGTAACTAGTGAGGAGGATGCTAGACTTTTTGTGAGTAAGCAGTACCACGTGACGGAGGAGAGGCTGACTGGGGTGAATGTTTATGGCTTGCACCTGATAGCCAAGGTTTTGGGTCTATCCAATGTAGGAGGGATGTCCAAGGGGGAGCTGATTTCCTGGGTGTTGCGTGGGCGACATGGGGTTTCGGAGGAGAGGGCGTTTGGGGGGGTTCCTCCCCAGATCCCCTCTCACTCGACTCCCACAGTGCCGTCCACTCAGTTGCCGGAGGTTAGCACTCTCCCACAGAGGGATGAGAATTGGAAGATTGGAGTGCCCTCGGGCGGTGCGTATGGTGGTTCCCCAGTTCTTGCCCCCCCTCCTTCAGTAGTGGCAGCTCCCTCTTCCTGCCTGTCTCCAGATATGATATTTAAACTTGAGCTTGCTAAAATTGAGGCTAGGAGGCAGGAGAATGAGACTAGGAAGCAGGAGAATGAGACTAGGAGGCATGAGATTGAGGTCAGGAGGCACGAGGCTGAGCTTAGATACGACTCCGAGAAATATTGTGCTCAGATAGACTTAGATAAGACTCGTGCAGAGTCGACAGGGATTCGGATGGGCCGGGAGGGCCAAGTAAGAGAACAGTCCTTGTCCCACTTAGTCAAATTGGTGCCGGCATTTAGTGAAACTGAAGTCACAGAATTTTTTAATCGTTTTGAGAAGAAGTGTAGGGAGCATAATTGGCCTGAAGAGAAGTGGGCAGCTCTAGTCTCCTCAAGACTTACGGGTAAGGGTCTGAAGGCTTATGATGCACTGCCTTTAGAGTCTTGCATTGACTACCCAGTATTGAAGAGAGCTGTCCTACGGGCATACGAGTTGCAACCAGAAACATATCGATTGAAGTTTCGGGGTGTTACGAAGACTAGGGAGGCGACCTTTCTTGAACATGCCCGGGACTTAAAAGATGCACTTGCTAACTGGACACGTTCTGAGAAAGCTGAGACGGCCGAACAGTTGACCGAGCTGTTTCTGCTCGAGCAGTTTTATAAGTGTACTGGTGCAGATATGACTTTAACTATTAAAGAAAAGAACCCTAAAACTCTACAGGAGGCAGCTGAGATGGCTGACCTCCGGCTATCATTAATTCGTGGGTGCGGGTCTGCCCAGCGTAGTGAGGCAGGTAACAAGGGGCGTGACACCCCACCCCCCCGAGTTAGTGATATACATTATGCAAACAAGTACAAGAGCTATGATACCAAGACTGACCACAAGACTAACACCGTCCCATTTAAGAAGGGGCCGGGCCCTTCCCAGTACCAAGGGAAGCCCAGAGGGGAGTTGGAGTGTTATCTTTGTCATGAAAAGGGGCACTTTGCAAGAGTCTGTCCTAGCAAACCACCTACAGCAGCTGTGTCTTTGGCCTGCAACATTGGTGTGTCTCCGAAGTCTTCTGAGTTTGCCCGGGGCAGTTCGTCAGAGGCTGAGGCACAGCCAATGCAGAAACACCTGAGAGGCTCGAACCCTGCTCAGGATGTTTTTTGCGACCATAGAGGACGGGGTTGCGTGATGTGGGCGGGGCGCAAGCATGGAGTAGAGGTCTTGCGTGATACAGGTGCTTCCCAGACTCTGATGAACAATTTGACTGGCTACCCTATAAATGCGGCTCGGGTGGTAGTGGTGCAGGGTATTAATGCAACTCGGTCATACCCGCTGGTGCGGTTGGAGTTGGAGGTGGATGGTGTGGCACGTGAATTGGATGTTGGGATTGTGGAGAAACTGCCAGTGGAGGGCGTCGACCTTCTTCTCGGCAACGACTTTGCAATGCCCGCTTCTGAGGTTCTACCCTTAGTCGTTGCCGAGAGGCCGGCCGACGTGAGTGGGGGAGAACAAGAGTGTGTCGAGCGGTGCCAGGCACAACCCATGGCGTGTGCTGTCACCCGAGCTCGGGCAGCTAAAGTGTCACAGCCTAGTCCTCCGTCTTCAGACCAGCAGAGGAACGATCAACAGGAGGAGGCTAAAGCTGGAGTTGGTTTTAAGAGTTTTGACTCGGCGGCTCTCCTGGGTGATTCAGTATTGGCACCTATGTTAGAGTCTGGAGAGGCCCCAGGACCTGTCACAGCTAGTGAGGAGGTAGGGCCGGAAGAGACTCCGAGGCAGCAACGTTGCACACAGAGAGAAAAAAGGATTGCTCAGTTTGATATTGGGGAAGGATTTGGGTTGCTTCGGAAGCATCTAGACAGGTTGGTTCCCTCAGATATTTGTAAACTGCAGTTGGAGGATCCGGAAGTTCAGAAGTGTGGTAATGGTGCTGTCGAGATTAAACACGAGGACGGGGAAGCATGTCATGTGAACCTGTTGGAGGAGTTTGTGAGGCAACCACCTGAGCAGCCTACTGTCCCTGCGTTGGTCTGCCGCGGCCAAGGTGGAGAAGGAGAGGGGGGCAGTAGGGCACAGGTGGAGGAGAGTAGGGATTGTTATGTCTCGGCGGAGCCGTGGGCGGGGGACACGAGTCTGGTGGCTGTGGAAGCGCTAGAGCACCTGCCTGAGCAGCAGTGTGCAGCACTCCAGCACCAGCTCGGTTCATACCCCACTGGTCGTGCCGAGCCCCTGAGTCTCACAACTCGGACGGTGCGAGATGTTCCGCGGGCAGGTCACGTGAATGTAAAAAGACCGTTAGCCTCGTTGTTTCGGTGGTTCAAGGTGGGCGACGAGGCTTTGGCATGGTTGCCAGGTCAGGGTCGACCCATGGCTGCCAAGGGTGGTGGTCAAAAGGAGGACATTGAGCAGATTGGTAAGGTCGGCTGTGGTATCGCAGTGCCCGGTCGTCGCATAGCCTCCCAATGCTGCTCTAGTCTAATGCAACAGCCCTACCATAGACCGACTGTATCTGGCCATGTCGCTGAAAGCGGTGATGCTGCGCAGGCAGATGTCGTCACAAGGAATGCGGGGGTGCGCATGTACGGTATCGGCGGGGAAGCCTTAGCAATAATGAACTGTGGGAGTGACTGCACGGGTGGTACTGATTGTCCCTCTCATGACCTGGCTGTTCTAGGGACGAAGGTGGAGAAGGAGGGAGACTACAGGTTAGAAGCTGCGGTCTCGGCTGGGTTGTGGGAGGGCACTAGGCATGTTGTTCGTGGAGACAGTGCAAGGCAGTTATTTACTAGGCTATGGCAGTACTTTCGCATGTTTGTTGCTTCTCCAGGCCTGATGTACGGGGTAGAATCCGACATGCAGGCTGGATTGCACTACCGTATAAATCCTGCTCGACAGCCTATGGTGCAAGCAGAGCTGGATTACGTGTGGACGAAGGATCTGAGGGATAAGGAATGTCGTGAGTGGTCGTTGCGTGTAACTTTGTCCGAGCGCGCTAAAGAGGTATGTGGTTTTGTGGTGGACGGGAGTACTTACCGGTGTAATGTTATGCCCTACGGACTTAAGAATGCACCAGCAACGTGTCAGAGCCTGATGAATGAAAGTGAAAAGGACAATGATGCGCTGGGGCATTTCGAGATCTATGTTCCAGCCTATGGTCCGGTCGGTGTAGTTTACCCAGATCATTACCCTCTCGAGATCTTGGACCAGTTTCACAATCGGAATATGAGGCTGACCAGGTGGTCACTAAGGTTATTGGTATATAACCTGGACATAAGCCATATTGCCGGTTGTGACAACGAGGTTGCATGTGGTCGTTCAGGGGTATATGATCCTGGGTAAATTGACACACGGGTAGCCTCCTGCTTTGGTTTGAGTAGTATTTTGCGCTTGGTGCTTGTTGGCTCGCGGTTGTAGCCCAGCGTATTGGGTCGTAAAGCAGGATTGTTGAGCGTTTGGTATAGAAGAAAATAGGCTGCCCTTATAGTGCAGCCGAAAAAAACATATTAAAATATAAAAATCATATAAAAACTCTTTCTTTTTGATGAAGATAATTGTATAAGTTTGTCATAGCCTATAAGGTTTGAGTAGTCCACGAACTATCAAACGGCTGAGCTGCTGTAAGCTCGCTCTGGGAGCATGATATTGTGTCTTTTACTATTGTTGGGAGGAGTTATGAAATGTGAATTTTTTTTTTATAAGATGTGTTTTAGTGATAAACTCAGCGTTGTTTTAGTGCCATGCGGTCGCTGGGTGTGAGGGGTTTGATGGGGTTCTGTATATCAGATTTTAGCTCAGGGTTGAGCAAGTAAAATCTTGGGGGAGGTGTGACGCATGTCGAGTATGAGCATGCTGTACAGAACGCCCAGTCAGGCCCCACTCTCGCTAGGATCGTCAGGGCAGGAACTTTGGCTGTAGTCTGTGTAGAGTTTCCTAACTCAGTTTATGTGAACCGTTGTACTATAAGTATTATCATTATGTATTTTGTTTTCTTCTAAGTCAACGAGTTCTATTTTATATCCTTAGATATAAGTATTGTGTGTGGGACTTGTATGTAATGATGAGAGGAGAGAGAGAGAGATATTACGTGGCGGGGGGTCAGTGAGTGCGCCACGCGGGCCGGTAGGCCTAATTCCCTCCTCCCCCCTCCCTTCCTCCCTTTCAGCGCGTGGGAAGTTCTTTGTCGATCCCAGATTGAGAGAGAATATGACGTCATGATTGCCAGTGGGCGGTCCTTAGTAGTTGGCGTTATGCTCACTAAAGGGCCGAGTATAAAAAGGGAGGTCCCGCCGCATTTTCCTCAGAACTCATCAGGCAAAGCGACCTCTCATATCCCTTGCAACTATCCATATTCTTCCGACTGATGTGAACTTTCTCTACTCTCTGAACAGCCTATCTTCTACTCTTCTCCTCCCTGTTTAACCTCCATGACCCCTTTGGTGCAGATTTAGTCAGCCAAAGTATTATCGCTTGAGTTCTCACGAGATAAGTGCCTGTTAGATAGCCTATTTTTGGAAGGGTTAACTAGAATAGGATTGATTGATGTTTGTTGCACTCGTATATGCATTTCCCTGTGTGCGATTATTCATGTTCCTGTTTTCTGCTGGTTTAGGCAATGCTAGACTGGGATAGGGTTTCTGAGTTGTGATTTCCTATGAGTACTAGGTTGCGGTTGAACCAGTACAATTGCAACGGAGACGTGGAACGCCTAGGTGGTCTTTCTGACTGTGTACCGTGGGAGTTTAGCACTGTGTTGCGAGTGAGGGCTTTTGCCTGTGCCACCCAACACTGTGCTATCTCATTTGCTTGACTTTGAGAGGATCGCCAGGAGAGAACCAGATACTAGTGATCTGGATCTCTCAAGAGAGCATCCCGTCAATTACCGTAATTTGGCCGCACAGTCTTAAGGACCTCGCTAGGCTACGAGCCGCTTGCTCAGCCATTGTCTCCTAACCTTAGATATCCCAGCTAGACTTTGCTCGACCAGCAGATACAGTATAGTATTGAAGCTTCTCCTTATGTATATTATTGTTTAAGCACTATTGATTTCATGTGTGGCACGCTTAGCTACTTCAGAGATTAGTGGCCCACGAGCACAATCTTAGTAGGCTATTGCCAGTGCATTGTCGGAGTACTTCTTCTTAATGTTTGCCATATCCTATTGCTTATTCTTATAATTCTTCTTATGTCAATTTAAAGCCTTTAATTACCAGTGAGTTATTCATTAAATTGCTGTTCAAAATCCGATACTTACTTCTTATGAGTATTCGAGAAGCATCTAACTTATCAGAAGATTCCTTGCTTGATGCTCGAGGACTATTGTTTAACGTAACGTAATAGTGCCGATCCGAAGTAGAGGGTGGAGGACTTCTTAAGTTCTTAGTTCAAGGGTGGATTACTTCGGCTTCGGCCAACACTATTCTTTAGTGTTGTAGTACTTTCTTCTTTGTTTGATTGTTGACCAGACTAGATAACTCCCGTCTTGTTATTAGTCTGTTGTGTGAAACGCTAGTACCGAGTTCTTGTATACCCCGTTATAGCAGATAGAACTCTGGAGGGTAGTGGCGTTTTTTGTTCGGCTGGCAGTACTCTGGGGTTGGGATCGTGTGTTTCCGTTGTGGCAGCGAGCCATACTCGAGTCCTGTGTAAGAGCCCTAGTGTACCCGAGTGCCCGGTCGTAACAATACCCTACAGCAACTGTCCCGATAATAATGAGATGTGTCCATTACTTTTATTGTGATGTATTAGCCATATTTCCAGATTGACTGTATCTCTGACATCTGAAGGGAACCCGTGTCTTCAGGAACATTGGAAGCATTGGAATGTTTATGGTGACTGGGTCGAACGCAAAATAAGGCAACTTTGGGTTCACTTTTGTATACAGTATCAGTACAACTACAGCAATTTGTGTTGGCAAAAATTCAATTCTATGCACAGGTAAACATAGTTCATTCTCTACCATAAGTAATATAGTAAATGTCACTATTTCAATGAGAGCTACACTAGTCGCTTTCTGAAATAAACTAAAATAATTGATCTCCTTCATATAATTGAAAATCTTCAATATGTACTGTGCAATCACTAAAATCAAGGTTGCCAGATTTAACATACACAACACAAAATAAAACGGTAAACGGTTATACAGTGGATTTTTATTCGACTATGGCCACTATATATAATAAATACAAACAAAATATGGGGATCAATGATCAACTTTACAGGTTTCTGTTCGGGCTCTGTCTCGAGTCGGCCACCCCCAGCAATGGGGAATGTGCCTGAGTATATACATATAGTAGTATATTAGTAGTAGGTCGTTTGAGACCAAGTAAAGGGTTTTCTTGGTCAGTGTGACATGTGGGGTTTATGACTACACAGAACGTTCCAAGCTGAGTCTAATTTCGGGGTTTACAAAATTAATAAGGTCAGTTGGATTTCGTAGAGAGAGAGAGATAGATAACAAAACGGTTGAGTGTGTGTGTGTGTGTGTGTGTGTGTGTGTGTGTGTGAATGACAGTGAGAGTGAATGAAGGGGAGAGGGATACCTGTAAGAGGCAATACGAACTAAAAAAAAAATCTAGGAGTTACTTGGTTATTGTTATTACAGTAACCAATACATTATCCAATGAACCATTGGACACTCATACATTCAATTTCTTCCCATGTAATAGTTCTTACATATAACATTTGAAGGGTTATTGGTATCATATTTATTTCACAAAGACTAGGACACATTAAATATGGGGGTGATTTAACAAACTATCAATCAAGTCATAATCAGCGAAAGTCATATACCAGATCAGCCTCTCTCTATATATATCTATCTAACCCCTTTATTAAGATATTTCAATGTTAACCATACCGTATACAGCAGCGGTTAAGCCTTTGAGGATTAGGACTCGTTTGACAGTCTATTCTTCATGTTATTAGGCGACTTGATTCAAATTAGGAAGGGTATATGGAAGTCAGAGGGTCAATTGCGGTAGTCTACATTTAATTTTCCATAGATCTGTCCTAAGCCGCATAGAATCGTTGAATGACCGCCATAAATTAATGATAAATTTACATCCCAAGCACGAAATTATGAGTCGAAAGGATAAAGGGTTTAATGTATAATGCATCCTATAATGTTTTGGCTTGCATGAAGAACGTGTATATTATTGTGAACATTATTTTAATCACGTGGAAGGAGTAAGTTGGGTAATGGGAAGACAAAGGTATTGTTCAGTAAATGTCAATATTAATATACGTTGGTTTCTTATCTTTGAAGCTATTTTGACCATGTACATATTTCCTTCACATAGTACAGCAATACTGATAATATGACCGTATTTTCTCACGCACACGCATGCTGGAAGAGAGTAAATGAAAACAATTCTTAATATACCCATGCAATTAAACAAACAATATGATGTCTTCACCAATCATAAAGTTTCCACCAGCGCTCCACACTAAGCTCCTAAATCAACAAGTGCCATATATAGCAAAGTGAGATCACGATAATACAGTTCACTGGAGCAGGTGAACACAACCATGCTCCCTATTTGGATATAATCTAGGCCCACATGTCGACTCAGTGCCTCATGATATACTGTACATCTATCTATCTATATATATGCTCAGGCCCAATCCCCATTTTGGGGGTAGCCGACTCAAGACAGAGCAAGAACAGGGAAAACACAAAAACAACATAAAACAACGAATAAACACATAAAAAACACAAATTCACACACATCTAGGTCACCCCGGAGAAGACCCAGAGACCAGGACCACCAAGGTCGCTCCAGCACTCCCCCGGCCCCCGACCACCCGGAGAGGTTCCGATCTCGGCAGGCAGACGTGCAGCGGAGCCAAAGCCACAAGCCCTCCCACCACACTTCCAGGCGCATCCTTCATATTAATCGTCTCCCCGGGCCAGGCGCCTGATGGACTATTATCTAGTCCAACTTGCGCCCGACCCCTTACTCCAATTGACCACGTGTTTACTCAACTATTCACAAGCATTCTCCATTCACTCCTGTCCACCACCACTTCCCCTGCCTGATCTATAGTCATTCCTCTATCATCCAAAGCTTGTCTTACACAGTCTCTCCATCTCAATGGGGGTCTTCCTGCCCTTCTATCTCCCCTTGTACCTGACTCACATTTTCTCTTTGTAAGCCTTTCATCTCCCATTCGTTCAACATGACCATACCAGCTCAGCACCCTTCTGTCCACTCTGGCTGACAAATGTTCCTGCTGCCCCACTCTCCTACGTATCTCTTCATTCCTCAATCCGCCTCTACGAGTAATTTCACACATACTCCTCAAGCAGCTCATCTCCATCACATCCAGCTTTCTTTTCTCCTTTTTCTTCAGAGCCCATGTCTCAGCCCCATACATCTCTGTTGGCACAACAATTCCTTGATACAGTGCACTTTTTACGTTCACTCCGAGATTTCTCGTCTTCTACATGCTTCCCATTGCTCCGAAAACCTTCCTTCCTTCACACACTCTGTTTTACCTCCAGTTACAGACCTCCACTTCTGCTTATCGTTCCTCCTAGATATTTAAAAACACTCTACTTGTTCCAATATTTCCCCATCCAGCCTCACATCTAGATTCACCCTATGCTCTCCCCTATTACACACCATTACTTTACTTTTATTGACGTTCACCTTCAGTTTCCTCCTTCCACAAACCACACCAAACTCTTTGACTACCCGCTGCAGTTCCTCCTCAGAATCCGCCACCAATGCTGTATCATTCAGCGAACAGCAACTGATTCAACTCCCAATCTCTGCCATTCTTTCCTACTAAACCCATTCCTCTTCCCATAGTTCTCATTTTCACCTCCCTCACCACACCATCCATAAACATATTAAACAACCATAGTGACATTACACAACCCTGTCGCAAACCTACCTTTACCTCAAACCATTCACTCAACTCACCATTTCCTACTCTAACACAATGCATGCTCTGCTCCCTTCATAAAAACTCTTAACTGCTTCTAACAAATTTCCTCCTATTTCATAAATCCTTAACACCTTCCACATTGCTTCACGGTCTACACGATCATACGCTTTTTCCAAGTCCATAAAAGCCCAAAATATCTCCTTATGCTTCTCTAAATACTTCTCGCATAACTGTCTTACTGCAAACATCTGATCCACGCACCCTCTTCCCCTCCTAAAACCGCACTGTTCTTCTCCTATTGCAACTTCCGTACACTTTATTATCTTCTCTATCAACACCCTGCCGATCTCCCTTCCCCTTGTACAAGGCACAATACATGCACTCTTCCAGTCTATTGGTACCATTGACACAGCAAAACACACATTGAAAAGTCTCACCAACCAATCTATTATCACATCTCTACCCTTCTTTATACACTCCACAGCAATACCATCCAAACCTTCTGCTTTTTCCGCTCTCATTTGTCTCACTGCTTCTTTCACCTCATTTTCCTCAATCCTTTCATTCATTCATTCCCTGCCACCTGGGTGGCCTGGGTAACCTATCTCCATCCACCTCTGCTTCAATCACTGCTTCTCTTCCATCTCTTGCATTTAACAAAGATTCAAAATACTCGGCATATCTTTTCCTCACTTCAACTGGTTCCACTAGTAATTCTCCATTTGCATCTTTCACTGACTCTTCCCTCTTTTGTCTTCCTTTCCTTACTTTATTTACCTCCTTCCAGAACATCTTCTTTCGTTCTTCAAAATTCTCACTCAACCTTTGACCCCACCTTTCGTTTGCATCTTTTTTCGCTTCTCTAATTTTCCGTTTTGCCTCTCTCCTTTTCTCCTTGTACCTCTCCCATACCTCAACACTACCATCCTGTAAAACCTTCATCATTATTATATTTCCTTCTCAAAGGAAGGCTCTAATGAAAATTTGTATTGATGGTTGTTGTAGGTATAGCTGTCCTGTTCTGTACTGGTGACATCCTTATCATTATACTCTGACAACTATTAGATGGTGTTATTCAGCTTAGGAAGAATGTCTACCTCTTAAATAATGACATACTATCTCAATTAATCCTTTTAGCTACCATATATCCTTCCTAAGCTTTATAAAATTATATAAATGCAGCTGAAATAAAAACACAAAAACGTTGCCGGTACGGTAAGGTACAAAGGAGTACAAAGGAAATCAAGCCACAACAGATCTAGTGACCCCTCTAGGCTTCTTGTCCTCCAAAACACTGCGGATCAAGTGTCCAAACAGTGGTTTAGAGTGGGTAAGGGAAAATTGGAAAGGAAACCATTGCCCTGAAACTAATGTCCGTGGCAGGATTAGGAAGTTAGTAGGGGACAGATGGGTTAGTAACATAACACATTTATAAGGATCTTTCGTATATCTGGGAAAAAGAGAGTAACGTCTTAGCATCATATAAACACAATAATATTTTGATGAATCTGACGGAGGAATAAAATAAAGTTATTCATTTACAAACGCAGTCAGTCGCGGGTTTGATGCAAGATATTAATTTTGTCTAGGCGAAATTTAAAAGAATCAGCGGTGCTGCAGTCTATAACGCCTCGGGGAAGCCCATTCCACAAGTTGAGAACTCGATTGAAGAAGAAATTCTTAGATTCGTGTGAGTTAAAATATTTAGCAATAATTTTGCGACCGTTTCGCCGCGTGTATTTAGACTGGTCGATAGTGAAGTACTTTCTACAGTTCATATTGTCGATGCCTTTGATGATTTTGAACACTTGAATTAAGTCCCCTCGTAATCTGCGCTGGGTTAAAGGAAATTTATTTAATTCTCTAAGATGCTCCTCGTATGGTTTGTTCTTGAGGCTAGGTATCATATTGGTAACTCTACGTTGAACTCGTTCTAGCTTGTCTATATCTTTTTGGTAATAAAGGCACCAGGACTGAACGCAGTATTCCAGAAGAGGGTGGACTAAGGAATTGTAAAGAGTTTGGATAACTTCTTTGGATTTATGCTCAAATGACCTGCCAATAAAGCCAATTATTTTGTTTGCCTTCTTAACAACTTCTGAACATTGTTGACTCGGTTTTAGGTTATTCGATATTGTTATTCCCAGATCGGTTTCTCTGTCTACACTCTTAAGCTGAGTGCCATTCATCAAATAGTTTGCTTTCTCATTTCGGTATCCCGATATGTAGTACTTTACATTTATCCGCATTGAAACTCATTTGCCAAATTTGGACCCAATATGACAACTTACCTAGATTGTGTTGCATATTGTCAAATTGTTCTTTTGAGAGTATGCTATCTGCAATTATTGTATCATCACTAAACTAATTGATTGTACAGGTGAGACCCTCATCTATGTCGTTGATATAAATTAGAAAGAGAATTGGTCCTAGCACCGATCCCTGGGGTAACCCGCTACTTACATTGGTCCATTTAGATGCCTTACCATTTATGACTACTCTTTGCTTTGTCGCTGAGCCAATTTTCTATCCATTTCAACACACCGTCTTGTATTCCATGCGCTTTTAATTTTAGCAGTAAACGTTTGTGGGGAACTTTGTCAAAGGCCTTTTGAAAATCAAGGTATATAATATTTACAGCTCTACTCTCATCATAGAGGTTGAGGATATCGTGGAAGTCTAAGAAGTTTGTTAAGCAGGAACGTTTGTTACGAAAGACAGAAAGACAGACGTGTTGCATATCTTCAAGTATGTTATTTTCCTCTAAGTGATTTACGAGTCTGTCTCTTATGGGTGTTTCTAGCATTTCACATACAACTGAGGTTAAGCTAATTGGACGATTGTTACTGGGTAGGGATTTGCTGCCTTTTTTTAATATCGGTGTTACGTTGGCTAACTTCCACTGATCAGGCATAGTTCCAGACTGCAAGGATTTATTGAATAGCAATGTCAGTGGTTTGGAGAGCTCATCCTTCGCTTCCTTTAGAACTCTACGTGAGATTGTATCAGGTCCGGGCGATTTATTTACCTTTTGTTTATATAAACATTTCAATACTTCTCTTTCTGTAATGGTGATATTGCTTAGAACATCAGAATTATCTACCTGAACCGACGAAGCTGTAGGGATATCACTGAGGTCTTCTGTGGTAAAAACTGATGCAAAGAAGGTATTGAGGACATTACTCATTTGTACTTCGTCTTTGGTGTATTCTCCATTTTCATCGACTAAAGGGGCCCTCACACAGTCAGGAGTGAGAGCTAGTGGGAGTTTAACAGGAGTCTCTATGAGTCGCGAGAATCACTATGAGTCATCGATTTTTACTGCGAGCGAGTGGGAGTCTAATGCCCCATTCCCACTGGTGAGACAAGTCACGATTTTCGTCGCCGACACCAATAAATTGGCACATTCGTGACATGTCTCAACAACTCTCATGAACAATCGTTTGACTCTCAAGGCCTCTCAAGGCCTCGCAAGGGCCTTCGCAAATGTTCGCACAGTTCAAAATTTTGGACGAGCACTCACGAGGATTGGTTACCCTCGCAAGCATCGTCGAGCATCGCCGAAGGGATCTGCGAGGGTATCTGCAATCATCTGCGACATCGGCGAGACATCGCGGAGGGTTTCGCATAAAAAAACTTTGCAACGCTGCATGGATGCTCACCGATGCTCTGCTCGCCGATGCTCTCAGATGTTCGGAGAACATCGACGATGCCAAAGAGCACCTTCGGCGAGGTGGGAGAGAAAGAAAAAAAAACGAGGAGGGAGAGAAAGAGAAAACAGCGAGGTGGGCTCAATGTTTACGTTACGGCTTAGCCTAATTGAGCCCACCTCGCTGTTTTCTCTTTCTCTCCCTCCTCGTTTTTTTTTTTTCTCTCTCTCTCTCTTTGCCTATAATCCGTTCGGCCCCGTTCAGCCTACTGTTTTAAGACGTTTACCCCCATCCAGGTTTCAATATTTTCCTGGTGAGCGGTAGCGAGCCAACATATATATATTTTTGTTTTTGGGTCGTTTTTCTGGTCCCCTTTCTTCCTCATGGTTAACCCCATTAGTTTTCATATTTAGGGGATGGTGGGGGGAAGGTAGAATGGTAATTGACTCGTGTTACAAATATGAAGCCGATTGGTGAGGTAGTTTCGCCACCACGGATTTTCCTTTTTTTCCTTTTCTTCGTACGGACACGCTGGAAGTGGGTGGTGGGAGGGAGGTGGGGGTGTGGTGGGGGGACGACAGAAGGGTAGGGGACTTGTTACACAAATATGGAACCGATTGGTTCAGTCGTTTCGCCGCCACATATTTTCCTTTTTTTTCTATGTGAGGCGACCGATAGTCAGCGAGTGGGTCGGGGGAGGGGGTTGTGTTGGTGGTGGTGGCAAGAAGCCAGAAGGGTAAGGTACATGTGGTAGAAATATGAAAACCATAGGTGCAGTCGTTTCGCTGCTACGTTTTTTTTTCGGCGAGTCCGTATATATACGGATCTGGCGCTGGGCGTGACAAGACCCTAGTCCGTATATATACGGACCTGGCACTCTGGGGGTTTTAAGACGTTTATCCCCATCCAGGTTTCAATACGCCGAACCATCCTTGAATCGCCGAAGACGTCGCAGAACATACGGCGGCGAGTTTTGAGTTTTCTTTCATCCTCGCATGATTTCGCAAGATATTTTTGAAAATGTTACATGCCTCGCAGAAGGTCATCGGCGAAACATCGCTCACTTCGCCGATAATGTCGCAGAAGGTCGGCGATTGCGTCGCCGACATCGACATATTCGCTGAGTATAATTTGTCATCTGTGTGTAACGTCAAATCAAAATCGTGAACGTTGCATGTATTTTTGCGAATTTGACAAAACTAAGTCATCGGTGACGAAAATCGTGACTTGTCTCACGAGTGGGAAAGGGGCATTAACAGGAGTCGCTAGAGTCACTAGGAGTCATCGATTTTCACCGCGAGTCTGAAGTTTCCCTTACTCCTATTGACTCTAGCTCGCACTCCTGACTGTGTGAGGGCCCCTTAACGGTCCAACAGTTGAAGTAACTACTTTCTTCTTTTGTAAGGGTTAAGAAGGTAGTACTCCAGCGTAAATGTTTCTCTTGCCACTCAGAAATGTGATTTTTGTCTTATTACACCCTACACACAGTAATTCTATTTGTACTGCCTACTCTTCACATACCCTCACACACCTATTGTAGTTGAGATTCGTGCCACCTCTCACTAACCTAATCGAATAACTATCTCCTTGAACTTTAGTACTACCATTCACACCCTACCTTACTACCATTCACACCCTACCTTACTACCATTCACACCCTACCTTACTACCATTCACACCCTACCTTACTACCATTCACACCCTACCTTACTACCATTCACACCCTACCTTACTACCATTCACACCCTACCTTACTACCATTCACACCCTACCTTACTACCATTCACACCCTACCTTACTACCATTCACACCCTACCTTACTACCATTCACACCCTACCTTACTACCATTCACACCCTACCTTACTACCATTCACACCCTACCTTACTACCATTCACACCCTACCTTACTACCATTCACACCCTACCTTACTACCATTCACACCCTACCTTACTACCATTCACACCCTACCTTACTACCATTCACACCCTACCTTACTACCATTCACACCCTACCTTACTACCATTCACACCCTACCTTACTACCATTCACACCCTACCTTACTACCATTCACACCCTACCTTACTACCATTCACACCCTACCTTACTACCATTCACACCCTACCTTACTACCATTCACACCCTACCTTACTCTCTAAATCTAGCTACAACCTCCGCTAACACCAACTGCACATCAGCAAATTTCTCAGTATCCCCGAATAAAATATAGTACGGTGTAAGCGTATAAAAACTAGTATACTTCATAAACGTAGTCAGCTTAGTAACTAAAGCAGTCACACAAGCAGTAAATACCGGTACGTAACTCACTCTGCTCCTCAAGGCAGTGTTGAAAAGAGTTTATAATATACTGTATATGAATCCAGATAACAAGGAGCTAAGGCTGATAACCAGAGAAAATAATTACCTTTAGCATATATTAAGGCAAGATAATTATAATCCCCTGGTGGTATAGTCTCACATAATTACGGGTTACACAGGGGAGATGGGCTATACTTCCCTGCCTTTCCTGGACACTGGAGCCAATGGAGGTTTTCGGCGACATGAGTGCCAACATAACACGGACTCATATCACTAAAATACCGTACAATTAAACATATATGCGTGTAATATGCCAATAACTTTAAATATTACCATGAATCTTCTATAAAGGTAAGGACAGATTCTGATCGACCAACATTAATTTATAGTTACTAAATTATATTCATTATACAGTATGTAGGCCAAAAATCTTTACTAATCTCTGTAACTCAAAAATACGACTAGAGTAATCGAGCTAATATTTCTACCATTTGGGAAGAGTCAACCAGGGAGGGTGTGGAGAGTAACAGCCCATTTGTTCTAGCCATTTGTTTAGTTACATTTTTTTTTTTTTTTTTTTTTTCTATGTGATTGAGGGAGGCAAAAGGCATAACTGCCTATAGCGAGTGCCTCCCCCATAGTTGAAAGAGTGACAGGGCCAAAATCAAGGGACGTTCGAGCCAAAATGCCTGGACACACGGATGAGTCTTGATTTCTGGCCTACCTATAATGAAGAAGTGTATAGTCATCATGACCATCCTTGATAAACTGATAAGAAGATAATTGTTGTGTTGGGGGCCATATTGGTGTACTGGGTAGGATGGTCAGGATGGAGGTCGGTAATATGATTCAGATAAATAAGTAACCCAATATATAAATCTATTAATTTATGTATTTAGAGTTTATACTTGAGTACAAATGAGAATGTAATCTTTAGTCATTCCTTTTTGTCCACTGGTATTACATTAAATATGGTGTTGCCTCTTGCACCCTTTTATATATCTACATCAGACTATTATCCCACTCACCCTTACACACACACACAGACTCACACACAACTCCCCGTGACGTAACTGATAGCGCGTCTGGCTCACAACCAGAAGGTCCCGGGTTCGAGACCTGGGCGGGGAAGAGACATTTGGGCAAGTCTCCTAACGGTGTAGCCTCTGTTCACCTAGCAGTATAGATAGGAACCGTATAAGTGGACGAAGTTGTGACGTCCCATCAGGGGTTGGTGATCGGTTACAAGGCGAGATGGGTATCGTACTGGTCAACCTAAGCCTTCGGGTGAGACTGGTACCGTAGTGAGAATGGTACCGTACAGGTTAACCCTAAGCCTTCGTATCCAGATGTCGCCAATTGGCTAAAATACAGACTACACACACATCCACAGCCATTCAAACGATACATAAAACACTTAACATGCATTTCACGCAATACATTCCCAGTTAAGGAGGCGCGATAATAATGAGCTTAGCTCGCATTGCGTGGATTCCCCTTGACGAACAAGTAACTGAGTAACACACACATACACACACACACACACACGTACGGACATTTAAATGTAAGCCACTTTGTAGTATGATACCAGGCTAATATTATCACATAATTATGTATCTAATAGAATAGTATTACGTTATATGTTTTATCTTCTTACGTTTGCTATAAATATATAAAAATATATACTGATACGAAAATTATATAATTTAATAATAACACTAAATATTCTGTTAAGGGGAGATAGGTCGTTTTTCTGAGCCCCTTTTCCCTAATTTTTACCCCTATTACTTTTGAGATCTTATGACGTTCACCCCATTAGTTTGACAATTTCAAGACCTTTCGCCCTAATACTTTGTCAATAATAAGAGTTTTCGTGTCATTTAGGTGTCGATTTGTTTTATTGTGAGCAATAGTGAACCTGTAATTTAAGATGAACCGGCCTTTGACTGGGAAATTTTTCTATCGAAAAATGTACAAATTTATCTTGAAGGATGGTCTGGGGGAGGGGGGGTAAAGTTTAATGGAGGTCTAGGGAGGAAACTAAAAACACAAATTTTAAACAATATATAAATAAGGAAATATATATTCCTATCCACCCTTAACCCTTGGAATCCGGGAAGCCTCATATGAGGCAAAACGTATTTTGGTTAGGAGTCTGGGAGGTCTCATATGAGGCAAAATCAAAGGGTTTAAATCGCGCGGGCGGATTTTTGTTTATGCGTGGGCTACCGCAGCGCCACCAAGCACAAACTAACATGCAGCATCAGTTCTCGTCATGCATCCAACATGGATGGAGCAAATCCAACAAAAATTGCTGTGTCCGAATCGCCGCCCTCCGCCGCGTACCGTACGCCTAACAAAAGCAAGGCTAAAACGACCAAGAAAACAGTGCTTCGCCACGATGGTGTTGCACACACTCTGGAAGAACTAAGCGAATATGGTGAACTAAGTGAGTATAGTGAAGAGAGTGAACTTACGAGTGACTTTGACGAAGAACAAGTGGTTAGTGAAGATGAGGGTGAAGTGGCGGATGGATTAGAGTTTCTGGGCTTTATTAGTACCGATGAGGAGGATAATGACGATGGTGAATGCGGTGCTCGTGAATATAGTGAACTGAGTGAACTTGGGATTGACTTTGATGATGAAGAAGTGGTTAGTGAAGATGCGGTACCGTACGCTCGCCTAGCCTAGCCTAGTGTAGCCTAGCCTAGTAAGTGAAAGTGACACACAAATGTATAACAAGTAATAATAACTCTATAATAACAGTAAGTGACAATAATTCATAACAAGAAGAGTAATAAGAGTGAAAGTGACACAATAACATCCAATAACAGTGAAAGTGCCAAAAATATGTTATAAAAAGTTTCACATAACTCAATAATGGTTGTAAAAGAAATAAATGACACAATAACTATGACATTATCACCATAAAAACATAATATCGTCTACCGGTACCAAAGCCACCGAAGCAACGAGTGACTTAGTGCGTGCTAGCCAGGGCCTCGGCGAAGCGTTTGGACACAGGCGAAAATACACGGGAAATTACCTCCATTCCCATAATCATATCTCGGCAACCACTTGTCGTAGCGATGTCAACTCAACCCCAGTCTACAGACGAAGGTTGGTTCTACACTATGCAATTTAGTTGTTTGCTCTAGCTCCCCCAGACATATTATGTTCCAATAAGTCCAAGGAGGCGGGAGACCCAGGATCATTGCCACTGCCTCGCACTACACTCACAACAACACTGCGGCCGTTAGAATTATCGCAGGAGGCTGAGGTTGCCACCAACGGTTTTATCGTGTGGTAACTTATCGGACTTACTGAGCTCATATGACGCAAAATTGAGTCATAAACTTATTGGAGAGGTATAGAGATAAGTCCATATGACGCGATCGTGTCATATGAGTTTTTGGTGGACTTATTCATATGACGCGATCGCGTCATATATGTCGCAAGGAGCTAGGTGGTCTCAATCAGTAGATATCGAATTATGAAGAAAGCCATTTTTCAGGAATACCCCCGACACGACGATCACCTCATATGAAGGCCCCCGGATCCGGAGGGTTAATCCGTACAGCGACGGGCCCTGACGCGTCGGCGATGTATGTAACGCACAGCCCCAGAGACGCGCCTGGCGCGTCACCCTAATTGCGCCGACCGTAACCTCAGGTGTAGCCACTCAAGAGGGCTCAGATTTGTATGGGAACTGTGTACGTATCCCACGCAACCGTGCCGATGGTTGAAAACTCTCAAAGTCCACGTGCGTGCGCGTGAGCACGCAATAACCTGTTTTTTTGGGGTAATTTCCTTCAATTTTTTACTCTTGTAAAATACGTTTTTGGGGGCTCTGTAGGACCATTCTTTAAGCTTTTTGAGCGGTTTTTTCGTGGTTTTTCCTTCATTCCTAACCCATTCGCTATTGTTTCTGGAATAAAACAATTTTTTAAAACCGGCCGGGTTCTGGTGAACAAACATTACAAAACTAGCCGGGGCTGGACGGGTTAATAAAAGTATCCAATCAACTTTACATGATGCCATTAGTTACCTTTACTGCCATAACTGTATAAAGGATTCATCGTAAAAGTGCTTAACGGGAGATGGGCCATTTTTCTGGTCCCCTTTCTAACTCATGCTTATCTCCATTAGTTTTTAGATCTTAAGACGTTTGCCCTATTAGTTTGTTGATATTTTTACCCTTTGCCCCATTTTTTTTGTCAATATTAAGACCTTTCGTGCCCTTTAGATGTCGATTTTTTCCTGGCGAGCGATTGCGAGCCTGTAATTGTGGAGGAACCGGCCTTCGGCCATGAAATTTTTCTACCGAAAAATGTACAAATTTATCTTGTAGGGTGATCTAATGGATATTTTGTTTAAATGATAAGAGGCCAATGGATGAAACTAAAATAATAAATTAATATATATATATATATATATATATATATATATATAATATATATATATATATATATATATATATATATATATATATATATAATATACAGTATATACTGTATATATATAAGTAGACCCCAACAAAATTCCACTGTCCCCTTAATTGTGCAACATTTCACCGTTAATTTCAAAATTAGTGGTTATGGATTATAATTTGACTAAACTCAAGCTTTAAAAAAATCAAATGTTTTACCCTAAAACTAAAACTAACCCGGACTATCTTTGGTGATCTCATGCATGAATAACGTTCATCAATTTACCCAACAGCTAAATTTCTGATTCACCGACCATACACATTACTGAAGCAAACTGCATAATGGGGAAGAAAAAACTTCTTTGCATATCTTTAGTCTTCTACACTATTAACTAAAGACTAATGAACATTAATAATAGGTTATAATGTAATTTAATATTAAAAACTTGACCGTAAGTACATGCTCATTCTGCTTAACTGAGGCTCTACATTTATTCTGGTACCATTTAATAGAACCAAAATTCGCATAAATAACTCTAAATAACTAAATTGTATACATAATAGGAGTAATTGTATACATAATAGGAGTAATTGTATACATAATAGGAGTAATTGTATACATAATAGGAGTAATTGTATACATAATAGGGGTAATTGTATACATACCGTAATAGGAGCACTTGTATACATAATAGGAGTACTTGTATACATAATAGGAGTAATTGTATACATAATAGGAGTAATTGTATACATAATAGGAGTAATTGTATACATAATAGGAGTAATTGTATACATAATAGGAGTAATTGTATACATAATAGGGGTAATTGTATACATACCGTAATAGGAGCACTTGTATACATAATAGGAGTACTTGTATACATAATAGGAGTAATTGTATACATAATAGGAGTAATTGTATACATAATAGGAGTAATTGTATACATAATAGGAGTAATTGTATACATAATAGGAGTAATTGTATACATAATAGGAGTAATTGTATACATAATAGGAGTAATTGTATACATAATAGGAGTAATTGTATACATAATAGGAGTAATTGTATACATAATAGGAGTAATTGTATACATAATAGGAGTAATTGTATACATAATAGGAGTAATTGTATACATAATAGGAGTAATCATAGAGCGGTGGTCTAGAGCTTGGGCTATATTAAGGGCAGATGGTTCGTTTTTCCGGCCCTTCTTCTTCCTCATGTTTAACGCCATAAGTTTTCAAATTATAAGACGTTCGGACCATTAGTTTGGCGATTTTAAGACCCTTCGCCCCATTTCTTTGTCAATATTAAGACCTTTCGTGCTATTTAGGAGTTGATTTGTTTCCTGGCGAACGAAAGTGAGCCTGCAATTTTGGACGAACCGGCCTTTGGCCGGGACATTTATCTACCGATACATGCACACATTTATCTAGTAGGGGGATCTAGTAGGGGGATCTAGTAGGGGGATCTAGTAGGGGGATCTAATGGATGTTTGTTTAAGTTTAATGGAGTTCTAGTGAAGAAACTAAACAAAAATATATATATGACCAAATCGACCAAAAAGTGATCCATCCCCCCTTAACTGGTTAAAAAGAAAATCTCAAATGAATCTCAAATGATCACAAACATATTTAGGAGAGGAATACAATGGCTTACTGTCGTATTGGTTCTTTATCATTAATAATAACCACAGGTCTCAACTGATTATTTATATTACTGTTATATAGGAAACAGGTAAATATATTCGTTAGAGTCTACATTTATATTTTGTGTATTCATCGAGATATTACGATCATTTTACACACAACATTCTTAAATCCATTCAGTACCAAGGACGTCCTTTTCATCATATTCAGGCAACTAATACACTATTTTGTTGACCTTAGGAAGGACCTCTAGCAATAAGAAGGCTTCACACTATCTCAACCAGCCCTTTTAACAATCCCGGATCCTTCATAAGTTGCATAATATCGTCTAAATATAGCTAGAATTATAGACTACAGTAGATCTGGACTTGACACGAAAATGGAACTTTGTAGTAAGGGACCCAAACTCGCAAAACAAACCTCGAACCTCAAAACCGCGAAAATGTAATATTTTCGTGGTTCCAAGCTTCAAACTTGGGGGTTCGTTTTCCGATTGTGGGTCCCTTACTGCAAAGTTCCATTTCGTGTCAAGTCCAGATCTACTGTAGTCTATGCTAAAATAAATTGTAACTCACGTCGCTGGTACTCGAAGGGTTAAACCACGTCACTACCAATCTACCTTCTAAATCTACCGGTTAACTTTGGGACGGCACACTGTTATTATGAAGCAAAGTGAATTTTTTAAGCCGATCAATGTATGCTACACAATTTTTTTTTTTTTAATTGAAATTGAAATATTATTTTTTAATTTCTAATTTTGTTATGGTCCGTCATTCGTAATATATATTCAATAGGCTCCTACTGAATTTCCGTTGTACGGTTGGCCAAATAAGTCGTGTCTCCGCTGTCATTACGTTTTGCTCGCTGTGTGCTGTATTAATGTCTGTCAGATGTTGAATAGGGTGTGTAACATGGTTGTATATCTCACTCAAAAACGATTAATTAATGCGTATATATCGCTGATACCAATTATTAATCGAAATATGCTTGTTGCTACGGCATCACTTATTTGACCGACTGTACTTGAGACTTGCTCCACATTTTAATCCTGAATCTAGTGAGCTATAGACAACGAGTTTCACATTATTTCGTTCAGCTAAATCTCAAATTTGGTTTTATTTTGTTTCCTCTCAGGCAATAAGCAAAATATATGGAGACTATTTTTTTTTATTTTTTTTTTTATTATTACGTTACCGATAACGTATTTTTAATTGTGTTCTAGCTGTAGTTAAACGACTTAATTCAGCTTAAGAGGTATCTGTGGTAGTAAAATGGGTTAATTAGGATCGTTTGAAGCCTTTTAAATGGTCTAGGCCCATCTTAAACTGAACACAATCGTCTAGGAGTAGCCGGAATAGAGTTAAAAGGATGGCACTGGCACTAAAGTTTAAATACAGTTCTCCCCAGTGTCAATTAAAGGTGTACAATAAAGGTGTACAATAAAGGTGTACAATAAAGGTGTACAATAAAGGTGTACAATAAAGGTGTACAATAAAGGTGTACAATAAAGGTGTATAATAAAGGTGTATAATAAAGGTGTACAATAAAGGTGTACAATAATGGTGTACAATAAAGGTGTACAATAAAGGTGTACAATAAAGGTGTACAATAAAGGTAAGGTGTACAATAAAGCCTCAATTATTGCTAGATAGCATTTTCATAGGGAAGGGTACTTTGATTGAGTCTTCCTTTAGTAGTATGACTGTACTCTCTGTAAATAACACTCATTCGTTCAGTATTAGTTCGGTATCATACGCTGGGATAGGAAAGAAGTGTTTAAGGGGAGGTTTTAGTTTATTCCCTAGATCTCCTTCAAGCTTAAAATGACATCCACTAGACCCCTTTTCAAGATAGATATGTACATTTTTCGGTAGAAAAATGTCCCGGCCGAAGGCCGATTCCTCTTAAGTAACAGGCTCGCTATCGCTCGCCAGGAAAAAATCGACATCTAAATGGTACGAAAGGTCTTAAAATTGACAGAAATGGGGCGAAAGTTATTAAAATCGCCAAACTAATGGGGCAAACGTCTTAAAATCTCAAAAGCAATGGGGCTAAAAGTGAGGGAGAAAGGAGTCCATAGAAAAATCCATCAAGTGAAAATCTCCCCTTAAGGGTGAAGGGTAGATGTGTTGGTCGATTTTGTTATATATATAGTTATTATTGTTTTAGTTCCTCCCTAGACCTCCATCAAACTGAAGAACACAAAAACCTTCATTAGATCCCCCTTTGAAATTAATTTGTTCATTTTTCGGTAGAAAAATGTCCCGGCCGAAGGTCGATTCTTTCAAAGTTACAGGTTCACTATCGTTCGCCAGGAAAAAAAATCGACCCCTAATTAGCACCAAAAATCTTAATATTAACAAAGAAATGGGGTGAAAGGTCTTAAAATCGACAAACTAATGGGGCGAACGTCTCGATTGAAGTAAAGATGGAGAAAATACTGCGCTATGTTTACACTAGGAGGGTCCGAGTGACACAATAGGAGGGTGAGAAGAAGATCAAACAGGTATTGTGGGAGTCAGGTAGGTAAAGGGCGGTGTCACACGAGCGATTAGTCCCGTCAATATGTATGGGCAATTGTTGTCTGGCAGCTTGATAATATAAGTTCCATAAGAATTTAACTGTTAACAAAATCTACCTTCGACCTAGTTTCCGATGCCAATGCAAAAAAAGTCTCAAAATAGAACGAACAAATCTTGCTCGTCGAAAATTGCCGAAAAATGCGCTCTTGTGACACCACCTTAAAGGAAGACCAAATTATTTAGTTCATTATCAACACATTTTAGAAACAAACCAATGAATGACGTGAACATTAGGTAAAAACGACTGAATGGGTGATTGAAGGCGATATACCTGCAAGTGAACATAATTAATAACCCCTTCAGTACGATGACGCAGTTTTACCTTTGATTCTGGCTAACTGTAGACGATATAATGCAGTTTAAGAAGAGCCTGTTATATTCAGATCCTTTATTGAGATCGTATTTACCCCTCTGAGTCCTAGAGGAAGATTATAAGCTAAAGACAATCGGCTAATGGTAACCAGAATATGATGAACACTACGTCATCGTGCTGAAGGGGTTAAAGTATGTTGTTCTTCCAGGTAATGGTGAATTCCTGTCTCGCCATCCTGATAACCCGGCTGATTATGAACACTTGTCTCATGCCGTAGAGTCAGAAGAGCACCATATGTTTCCATGAAGGGGATAGGGTTTATATATTTGGTCGGTTTATTTATATATTTATTGTTTGTTTTTCTTAGTTTCCTCTTTAGACCTCCATCAAGATTAAAAAACACCCCCTAGAATCCCCTTCAAGGTAAATGTGTACATTTTTCGGTAGAAAAATGTCCCGGCCGAGAGCTGGTTTCTCCTAAAATTACAGGCTCGCTATCGCTCGCCAGGAATTTAATCGACAACTAAATGTTACGAAAGGTCCTAATATTGACACAGACATGGGGTCAAAGGCCTTAGAGTCGCCAAACTAATAGGGCGAACGGCTTATAATCTCAAAACAAATGGGGCTAAACATGAGGGAGAAGGGGGTCTAAAAATAGCGATGTATCTCCCTTTACGAATCGATCAATCAGCTGCTAAAGGGTTCAATTAACCATCGGCTGGAATATAAACAGACGATAGTGATTGAAAAGAATGTGCTACAGTAACTCTTGAACGACAGAGGGGACAGGGAACAGTGTTGCGTTGAAGGATGGGAAACATCATAAATGTATAACGTGCACGTCAGTGTATAGGCGTGACGTAGACTAATATCAGTAAATATATATTGCATTCATGCATATTATTAATTTGATTAATGATTTAAGTATGAACACTCGTAGTAGGTTGATAAGCATTTACCTGACCCAGCATGATTAGGCCACTAACCTCAACTGGAACACAAAACAAAGAATATTGTGCTCAAATAATATATAAATATTTAAAATACCCGTATGTACAGGGTGAATGCATTATATTGCAGACAGGTCAAAGTAAAACTAATTAGTTTGGCAAGCATACAGTACTGTACAACAACTGGGTCATTGCTTGTTGTTCTAGTTAGTTATTGCCAGACTGTTTGATAATCGTGGGGTGGCCAACTGATTGTTGTTGTATGTGGCTTAATTGTTGATTTCTATTTAAAGAGTTATTTATGTGTCTGGTGACATTATCTGTGTATGTGTGTGTTGATGTTGCATGGAATGCAAAGCCTAATTTTCTGACTCAAGATTTACAATATCATACTCAGTATTGTGATTATATAAAATATGTGCATTTCATTAAATCTCTAAGCATGATCAATACATATTCTGCAAATAATATGCATTCAAATGGAATCGCTGACATAAAAAGAGATATCTTACCAATTAGCTGCTAAACATAGTTTTTGGAAATCTACCTTCTGCAATTTTAATATGTGTTCAAGCAATAATATACTGTACAATATAATCAATATCCTAACATAATCAGGATATAAGAATAAAGGAAGATAATTAGCTTCAATTAGTCTTAACACAGATTAAAATATAAGGCATGACCATGAATTACCTGAAATGAAATGAAAGTTAGAATCTGTATGTGGGATAAACGACAGTAACTCTTGTAGTCAGTATATGCTAAACAAATTGTCAAATTAAATTACTATCCTCTTTTATCTTTCATCAGATCTAACTAATTATATTATTGTTGAAGATCGCATGAGTGGAAAAGAAAAATTAAACGGCATTCTCTTTAATTTGATATATAAAATGAGAAATTCAAGATGGCAAGGTTGAGATAATTGTGTTTTTGACAAGTTGATGGATATATGTTGTAGCGGAGGTGAAGTGATCGCTCTACTTAACGTTAGGTTACCTTAAGGTTCATTACCTTGATAATATACTTTACTTTCACTTCTCTATTAATCATTTCATTTTATAATGCGCATGCAAACTGAGTCCAACACTAATTTGTAAGCCTGTTTTCTCACATGGATACCACGAACTAGTACATAAACGTTGCCTAATTTAACACTGGTTTTATATATATATATATATATATATATATATATATATATATATATATATATATATATATATATGGAGAGAGAGAGAGAGAGAGAGAGAGAGAGAGAGAGAGAGAGAGAGAGAGAGAGAGAGAGAGAGAGAGAGAGAGAGAGAGAGAGAGAGAGAGAGAAAATATAAATATATTCTCTCTGCCTTCCTGGAATGCGGTGATCAAATTAATCTTAGTTTTGTATCCACCACCTCCCACAGGGTCGATTTACTAGTTCATTTAGCCTCCTTAGACTGACATGTGGAGGAGGAGGAGGAGCGGAGAGATGGAGGGAGGGAAAGGTAATCATATATTGAGGGAATAAAAGGGAAGGAAGAATAGACTGAAAACTGGAATATGAGGAGGGAGGAAGATCTGGATACTAGAAGGATTTGATTGACTAGTTCACTTAGCCTCCTTAGACTGACATATTATGGAGGAGGAGGAGCGAGGGAGGGAGAGATGGAGGGAGGGAGAGATGGAGGGAGGGAGAGATGGAGGGAGGGAAGGGCATTCATATATTGAGGGAATAAAAGAGGAACAAACCCTGAATAATGAGAATATATGGAGAGAGGAAAATCTTAATATTAACCGTTTTAATGCGGTTGATGTCTATTACATATTTGTCTAGCTATATTTAGACGATTTTTAGCCTCTTAGAAAGGAGTTGCTAAAATGGTTAATTGATATAGTTAGTAGCTTTCTATTGCTGAAGGTCCTCCCTAAACTGAATAGAATAATCTAGTGCAGCCAGAATATAATGAAAAGAAGTCTCCCGTACTGAAAAGGTATATGTGTATTCAAGATAACCTGGCAGCAATTGGTATTTGTATAGCCAATACTAAATATAGGCGGCGTCACACGAGCTGTTTAGAAAGGCCATATATTTTGTTATATGTGAGTGAGGGAGACAAAAGGCAGAACTGCCTGTATCGAGTGCCTCCCCCAGAGTTGAAAGAGTGACATGGTCAAAATCAAGGGACGTTCGAGCCAAAATGTAAAGAAAGACAGCGTTACTAATTTCTGCTGGGCTGACTTGAATACACTTTAATAGGATTCGATTTACTAGTTAATTTAGCTTTCTTAAACTGACATGTGGGGAGGAAGGGGTATTCATATAAAGAGGGAATAAGAGAAGGAAAGGGGTGGAGGAGGGGGGGGGGGAGTAGGTCTGAGTTCTGGGAATATGGGGAAAGAGGTTGGCTTCTATCTATCTATCTATTGCCTGACGCCGTGATCCCCGAAGGGGTGGCCACGAACGAACCGCCCCCATGCACCTCTGTCCCCAGTCAGTCGACGCCCCTCCCCCCAACCAGCACCGCCTTCATTCATGTAGTTCCTCACTCCATCCTTCCACCTCATATTCGGTCTACCTCTCCCCCTCTGTCCCTCCACCTCGCTCTCGTACACCCTCTTAGTCATTCTCTCGCTTTCCATACGTTCCATATGGCCGAACCATCTCAAGTTGTTCCATTTCACACTTTCCAGCACATCTACCTCCACACCACACCTCCTTCTTACTTCCTCATTAGTCTGTCTATCCCTCCATGTAATTCCGCACGCACTCCTTAAGCAATTCATTTCCACTGCTCTCACTCTTGGTCTGAGTCTCTCAACCAACGTCCATGCTTCGCTTCCGTAAGTCAGTGTCGGGATTACCACACTGTCATGCAAGGACTTCTTCACTTCCATACTGACCACCCTATTTCTTGTTACTGCTTTTAGCGTTCCTACAACCCTCTTCCCCTGTTGTACCCTCTCCCGCACCTCTTCATCCATAGTCCCATCTTTACTCAACACACTGCCCAGATACTTAAAAGAGTTGACGATCTCCATAGCCTGACCGTTCAGCTTCACCTCACACTCTGTGACTTCACCCCTTTCGAAGACCATAACCTTGCTCTTCCCCGTATTTACCTTCAAATTCCGTTTTTCGCACACTGTTCCAAACTCATTTACCAGACCCTGCACTCCCATTCATTATCACTCATCAGAACTGTATCATCCGCAAACAGCAGTATAGGTAGCTTCCACTCAATTCCCTCCCTTTTCAGCGATACACCAACATCCACTGCTCCTGATAGTATTTCTTTCATAACTCCATCCATATATACAGTAAACAACCACGGGGACATCACACACCCCTGTTTCAAACCAACATTCAGGTCAAAGAACTCGCTCTGCTCACTCTCCACACGTACTGCCGCCTTTGCACCCTATACATGCTCTTCACTGCTTTCAGCAACTTGCCCTCTACTCCGTATATTCTAAGTACTTTCCACAAACCTTCTCTATCCACTCTGTCATAGGCCTTCTCCAAGTCCATAAAGGCAACATACACCTTTTGTTTCTTCTCCAGATACTTCTCCACAACACAATTCAGGGTAAAATCTGATCTACACATCCTCTTCCCTTCCTAAAGCCTCCCTGCTCGTCGCCTATCCATTTCTCCGTTCTCACTCTCACTCTCTCAATCACTACCCTACTGTATACCTTCCCTACTATGCTTAGAAGACATATTCCTCGGTGGTTACCACACACTCCTCTTTCCCCTTTGCCCTTATATAGGGGACTATTATGCCAGTCTTCCAATCATCGGGTGCACTCCCCTTCTCCCATGCTAGTTTGCACATTTTCCATACCCATTCTATCACTATCTCACCACCATACCTCAACATTTCCCCACACACTCCATCTGTTCCTGGTGCTTTCCCCAACTTCACTCTTTTCATGGCTTCCCACACTTCTGACCTCCTGATCCCCACCTCCTCCTCCACTACTTCTCTTCTTCTCCCTCCCATACCATATCCAGCTATGTTTGCTGGCTCTTCATTCCTTTCATTTAGCAACTCACTGAAGTACTCCCTCCATCTTTCGACTCTCTCTTGCTTCTCGGCTAGCATTCTCCCATTCTTATCTTTCACACCCTTACTGTTTCCCTTGCTACCTTCCCTAACTTTCTTGACTTCTTTCCAGAACAGTTTCTTACTCTCCCTCCATTTTACACTCAGATTCCTTCCAAATTCCTCATCTACTCTTCTCTTACTTTCCTTCACTACTCTCTTCACCACCCTCTTACTCTCCACGTACCTCTCTCGTTTCTGTCTCTCGGAATCTTCATTCCTTCTACTACCCAACCACTCTCTATATGCTTTCTTCTTTTCTTCCACAGCTATTCTTACCTCTTCTGTCCACCATGCTGTACCTTTCACTCCCCTCCCTCTTCTCCTCACTCCACACACCTCCTCACATGCTGCACATATCTCATCCTTAAACACCTTGCTCATCTCCTCCACTTCCTCCATAACTTCCAGGTCGAACCCACCTAGTCGTCTTTCCACTGCTCTCCTGTACTCCCTCCCTGACTTCCTCCTCCTGCAACCTCTCCACCCTCCTCACCATTCCACCCTCCTCTCGCCTCCCTCCCGCTCTCCTCACCCACTTCTTTTGTATCCTAACCTTAGCTACCACTACATAATGATCAGACAGACCCCCTCCAATACCCCTATACACCCTAGCATCCATCACAGATTTCTTCATTCGTTCATCCACACATACATAATCAATCAATGACTTTCGTTCCACCACTGTCTTATCCTTCATCGTCAACATCCGTTTCCACGTGTACCTGTGGATCATTCTGTGTCGGAAGAAGGTGTTGGCTATCCACAGCCTCCTCCCCACACATACGTCCACAAGTGCACTACCATTCCCATTCACCTCTGATGGTACCCCCCACCCTCCCACCACTCCCTCAACTTTCTATCACCCACCTTACCATTCATATCCCCAATCAGAAATATTCTTTCGTTCTTGTCAAACTTCTCCAGGCACGCCTCCACATTCATCCAGAACTCCTCTTTCTTTCTTTCTTTCAAGTATATCCTCTGTCGGGGCATACACGCATACAATCACCCACGTTTGTATTCCTACTTTCATTCTCACCCACACAATCCTTGAACCCACAGACCCATACTCTCTTACACATTCCTTCCATTTGCTACTTACAAACAAACATGCACCTTCTCTCGCTGTTCCTTCACTCACTCCAGCACACACACCCATTCCACACTCCCACTCTGTCACATCTGAACCTTTCCATTTGGTCTCTGTCATTCCACATACATCCAGCCTGGCATTCACTAACACTTCCAGAACCTCTCTCTCTTTTGTGCCATCATTCATGCCACTAACATTCCATGTAGCCATTCTCAGAATGTCCGAAGGCATGTCCTTAGTCGGTCGTGGTTCGTCAACGTTGGTTCCGTCCGCATCCGAGGCCGTTCGCTCGTTTTTTTTTTTTTGCTTAGATATTTTTTCCGGGTGGGGGTCGCAAAGCCCACCGACCCAACCTCTTTAGTCGCCTCTTACGACACGCAGAAGGCACGTGGGGCATATTCTATTCCCTAACCCCAGGGGGATGAATGAGGTTGGCTTGAATACACTTTAACCCCTTCAGCACCTTGGAACCTTTTTACCTTTTTATTTCTGGCTAAAATGAGACGATTAGATGCAGTTTAATATATTCAGAGGGTTTATTCAGCTCGTAGTAACTCCTATGTGTCCTTGAGGTAGATTATAAGCTAAAGAAAAACGTCTAATGGTAACTAGATTATGATGAAATTTACGTCATCGTGCCGCAGGGGTTAGTATAATTCGATTTACTTGTTTAATTATCCTCCTTAACCTGACATATGAGGAGGAGCGAGGGAGGGAGGGAGGCAGGGGTATTCATATATGAGGAGGAGCGAGGGAGGGAGGGGTATTCATATATGAGGAGGAGCGAGGGAGGGAGGGGTATTCATATATGAGGAGGAGCGAGGGAGGGAGGGGTATTCATATATGAGGAGGAGCGAGGGAGGGAGGGGTATTCATATATGAGGAGGAGCGAGGGAGGGAGGGGTATTCATATATGAGGAGGAGCGAGGGAGGGAGGGGTATTCATATATGAGGAGGAGCGAGGGAGGGAGGGAGGGGTATTCATATATGAGGAGGAGCGAGGGAGCGAGGGAGGGAGGGGTATTCATATATGAGGAGGAGCGAGGGAGCGAGGGAGGGAGGGGTATTCATATATAAGGAGGAGCGAGGGAGGGAGGGGTATTCATATATGAGGAGGAGCGAGGGAGGGAGGGGTATTCATATATAGAGGGAATAAGGTGAGGAAGGGTGGACTGAATTATGGGAACATAGGAAGATCTGGATATTACAAGGATTTTATTTACTATACCTTGTTCCAAATAGGTTGGTCAGAAAACGTGAACCCCCTAAACCCTGTAACTCACAATGGGCAAGAGTAAATGGGTTGTAAGTTTCCAAACCTATTTCCTGGCTGACACTTCCTAGATGGTAGAAATATTAGTTCGATTACTGAAGTTATTCGTGATGTACAGAATGTAATGTTCAAGAGTTTTGGCCTACTTACTTAGACCAGGGTATAGTGCATTTAGCCTCTGTTACGACCGGGCACTCGGGTACACTAGGGCTCTTACACAGGACTCGAGTATGGCTCGCTGCCACAACGGAAACACACGATCCCAACCCCAGAGTACTGCCAGCCGAACAAAAAACGCCACTACACTCCAGAGTTCTATCTGCTATAACGGGGTATACAAGAACTCGGTACTAGCGTTTCACACAACAGACTAATAACTAGACGGGAGTTATCTAGTCTGGTCAACAATCAAACAAAGAAGAAAGTACTACAACACTAAAGAATAGTGTTGGCCGAAGCCGAAGTAATCCACCCTTGAACTAAGAACTTAAGAAGTCCTCCACCCTCTACTTCGGATCGGCACTATTACGTTACGTTAAACAATAGTCCTCGAGCATCAAGCAAGGAATCTTCTGATAAGTTAGATGCTTCTCGAATACTCATAAGAAGTAAGTATCGGATTTTGAACAGCAATTTAATGAATAACTCACTGGTAATTAAAGGCTTTAAATTGACATAAGAAGAATTATAAGAATAAGCAATAGGATATGGCAAACATTAAGAAGAAGTACTCCGACAATGCACTGGCAATAGCCTACTAAGATTGTGCTCGTGGGCCACTAATCTCTGAAGTAGCTAAGCGTGCCACACATGAAATCAATAGTGCATATACAATAATATACATAAGGAGAAGCTTCAATACTATGCTGTATCTGCTGGTCGAGCAAAGTCTAGCTGGGATACATAAGGTTAAGAGACAATGGCTGAGCAAGCGGCTCGTAGCCTAGCGAGGTCCTTAAGACTGTGCGGCCAAATTACGTTAATTGACGGGATGCTCTCTTGAGAGATCCAGATCACTAGTATCTGGTTCTCTCCTGGCGATCCTCTCAAAGTCAAGCAAATGAGATAGCACAGTGTTGGGTGGCAGAGGCAAAAGCCCTCACTCGCAACACAGTGCTAAACTCCCACGGTACACAGTCAGAAAGACCACCTAGGCGTTCCACGTCTCCGTTGCAATTGTACTGGTTCAACCGCAACCTAGTACTCATAGGAAATCACAACTCAGAAACCCTATCCCAGTCTAGCATTGCCTAAACCAGCAGAAAACAGGAACATGAATAATCGCACACAGGGAAATGCATATACGATTGCAACAAACATCAATCAATCCTATTCTAGTTAACCCTTCCAAAAATAGGCTATCTAACAGGCACTTATCTCGTGAGAACTCAAGCGATAATACTTTGGCTGACTAAATCTGCACCAAAGGGGTCATTGGTTAAAAAGGGACGAGAAGAGAAGAAGATAGGCTGTTCAGAGAGTAGAGAAAGTTCACATCAGTCGGAAGAATATGGATAGTTGCAAGGGATATGAGAAGTCGCTCTGCCTGATGAGTTCTAAAGAATTGTGGCGAGGACCTCTCCTTTTTATACTCGGCCCTCTAGCGGCATATCGCAAACTACTAAGGACCGCCCACTGACAATCATTACGTAATATTCTCTCTCAATCTGGGATCGACAAAGGATTTCCCACGCGCTTGAGGAGGGAGGAGGGAGGAGGGAGGGAGGCCTACCTACCTCGTGGCGCGCTCCCGGGCCGTCGTTACATAACTCTCTCTCTTCTCATTATATATAAGTCCCACACACAATACTTATATCTAATGATATAAAATAGAACTCGTTGACTTAGAAGAAAACAAAATACATAATTATAATACTTATAGCACAACGGTTCACATAAACTGAGTTAGGAAACTCTACACAGACTACAGCCAAAGTTCCTGCCCTGACGATCCTAGCGAGAGTGGGGCCTGACTGAGCGTTCTGTACAGCATGCTCATACTCGGCATGCGTCACACCTCCCCCAAGATTTTACTTGCTCAACCCTGAGCTAAAATCTGACACGCAGAACCTCATCAAACCCCTCACACCCAGCGACCGCATGGCACTAAAACAACGCTGAGTTTACACTAAAACACATCTTATAAAAAAAAAATTCACATTTCATAACTCCTCCCAACAATAGTAAAAGACATAATATCATGCTCCCAGAGCGAGCTTACAGCAGCTCAGCCGTTTGATAGTTCGTGGACTACTCAAACTCTATAGGCTATGACAAACTTATACAATTATCTATAACAAAAGAAAGAGTTTTTTTATGATTTTTATATTTTAATATGTTTTTTCCGGCTGCACTATAAGGGCAGCCTATTTTTTCTTCTATACCAAACGCTCAACTCCTGCTTTACGACCCAATACGCTGGGCTACAACCGCGAGCCAACAAGCACCAAGCGCAAAATACTATTCAAACTAAAGCAGGAGGCTACCCGTGTGTCAATCTACCCAGGATCATATACCCTTGAACGACCATCTGCAACCACGTTGTCACAACCGGCAATATGGCGTATGTCCAGGTTATATACCAATAACCTTAGTGACCACCTGGTCAGCCTCATATTCCGATTGTGAAACTGGTCCAAGAACTTGAGAGGGTGATGATCTGGGTAAACTACAACAACCGGACCATAGGCTGGAACATAGACCTCGAAATGCCCCAGCGCATCATCGTCCTTTTCACTTTCATTCATCAGGTTCTGAAACGTTGCTGGTGCATTCTTAAGTCCGTCAGGCATAACATTGCACTGGTAGGCAATCCCGTTCACAACAAAACCACATACCTCTTTAGCACGCTCGGACAAAGTTACAAGCAACGACCACTCACGACATTCCTTATCCCTCAGACCCTTCGTCCACACGTAATCCAGCTCTGCTTGCACCACAGGCTGTCGAGCAGGATTTATACGGTAGGGAATTAAACTGAGCCTTGCACTATCTCCAGCCTGCATGTCGGATTCTACCCCGTACATCAGGCCTGGAGAAGCAACAAACATGCGAAAGTACTGCCATAGCCTAGTAAATAACTGCCTTGCACTGTCTCCACGAACAACATGCCTAGTGCCCTCCCACAACCCAGCCGAGACCGCAGCTTCTAACCTGTAGTCTCCCTCCTTCTCCACCTTCGTCCCTAGAACAGCCAGGTCATGAGAGGGACAATCAGTACCACCCATGCAGTCACTCCCACAGTTCATTATTGCTAAGGCTTCCCCGCCGATACCGTACATGCGCACCCCCGCATTCCTTGTGACGACATCTGCCTGCGCAGCATCACCGCTTTCAGCGACATGGCCAGATACAGTCGGTCTATGGTAGGGCTGTTGCATTAGACTAGAGCAGCATTGGGAGGCTATGCGACGACCGGGCACTGCGATACCACAGCCGACCTTACCAATCTGCTCAATGTCCTCCTTTTGACCACCACCCTTGGCAGCCATGGGTCGACCCTGACCTGGCAACCATGCCAAAGCCTCGTCGCCCACCTTGAACCACCGAAACAACGAGGCTAACGGTCTTTCAACAGTCACGTGACCTGCCCGTGGAACATCTTGCACCGCCCGAGTTGTGAGACTCAGGGGCTCGGCACGACCAGTGGGGTATGAACCGAGCTGGTGCTGGAGTGCTGCACACTGCTGCTCAGGCAGGTGCTCTAGCGCTTCCACAGCCACCAGACTCGTGTCCCCCGCCCACTGTTCCGCCGAGACATGACAATCCCTTCTCTCCTCCACCTGTGCCCTACTACCCCCCTCTCCTTCTCCACCTTGGCCGCGGCAGACCAACGCAGGGACAGTAGGCTGCTCAGGTGGTTGCCTCACAAACTCCTCCAACAGGTTCACATGACATGCTTCCCCGTCCTCGTGTTTAATCTCGACAGCACCATTACCACACTTCTGAACTTCCGGATCCTCCAACTGCAGTTTACAAATATCTGAGGGAACCAACTTGTCTAGATGCTTCCGAAGCAACCCAAGTCCTTCCCCAATATCAAACTGAGCAACCCTTTCTTCTCTCCGTGTGCAACGTTGCTGCCTCGGAGTCTCTTCCTGCCCTACCTCCTCACTAGCTGTGACAGGTCCTGGGGCCTCTCCAGACTCTAACATAGGTGCCAATACTGAATCACCCAGGAGAGCCGCCGAGTCAAAACTCTTAAAACCAACTCCAACTTTAGCCTCCTCCTGTTGATCGTTCCTCTGCTGGTCTGAAGACGGAGGACTAGGCTGTGACACTTTATCTGCCCGAGCTCGGGTGACAACACACGCCATGGGTTGTGTCTGGCACCGCTCGACCCACTCTTGCTCTTCCCCACTCACGTCGGCCGGCCTCTCGGCAACGACTAAGGGTAGAACCTCAGAAGCGGGCATTGCAAAGTCGTTGCCGAGAAGAAGGTCGACGCCCTCCACTGGCAGTTTCTCCACAATCCCGACATCCAATTCACGTGCCACACCATCCACCTCCAACTCCAACCGCACCAGCGGGTATGACCGAGTTGCATTAATACCCTGCACCACTACCACCCGAGCCGCATTTATAGGGTAGCCAGTCAAGTTATTCATCAGAGTCTGGGAAGCACCCGTATCACGCAAGACCTCTACTCCATGCTTGCGCCCCGCCCACATCACGCAACCCCGTCCTCTATGGTCGCAAAAAACATCCTGAGCAGGGTTCGAGCCTCCCAGGTGCTTCTGCATTGGCTGTGCCTCAGCCTCTGACGAACTGCCCCGGGCAAACTCAGAAAACTTCGGAGACACACCAATGTTGCAGGCCAAAGACACAGCTGCTGTAGGTGGTTTGCTAGGACAGACTCTTGCAAAGTGCCCCTTTTCATGACAATGATAACACTCCAACTCCCCTCTGGGCTTCCCTTGGTACTGGGAAGGGCCCGGCCCCTTCTTAAATGGGACGGTGCTAGTCTTGTGGTCAGTCTTGGTATCATAGCTCTTGTACTTGTTCGCATAATGTATATCACTAACTCGGGGGGGTGGGGCGTCACGCCCCTTGTTACCTGCCTCACTACGCTGGGCAGACCCGCACCCACGAATTAGTGATAGCCGGAGGTCAGCCATCTCAGCTGCCTCCTGTAGAGTTTTTGGATTCTTTTCTTTAATAGTTAAAGTCATTTCTGCACCTGTACACTTATAAAACTGCTCGAGCAGAAACAGCTCAGTCAACTGTTCGGCCGTCTCAGCTTTCTCAGAACGTGTCCAGTTTGTAAGTGCATCTTTTAAGTCCCGGGCATGTTCAAGAAAGGTCGCCTCCCTAGTCTTCGTAACACCCCGAAACTTCAATCGATATGTTTCTGGTTGCAACTCGTATGCCCGTAGGACAGCTCTCTTCAATACTGGGTAGTCAATGCAAGACTCTAAAGGTAGTGCATCATAAGCCTTCAGACCCTTACCCGTAAGTCTTGAGGAGACTAGAGCTGCCCACTTCTCTTCAGGCCAATTATGCTCCCTACACTTCTTCTCAAAACGATTAAAAAATTCTGTGACTTCAGTTTCACTAAATGCCGGCACCAATTTGACTAAGTGGGACAAGGACTGTTCTCTTACTTGGCCCTCACGGCCCATCCGAGTCCCTGTCGACTCTGCACGAGTCTTATCTAAATCTATTTGAGCACAATATTTCTCGGAGTCGTACCTAAGCTCAGCCTCGTGCCTCCTAGTCTCAGCCTCAATCTCCTTCTCCTGCTTCCTAGCCTCATTCTCAATTTTAGCAAGCTCAAGTCTAAATATCATATCTGGAGACAGGCAGGAAGAGGGAGCTGCCACTACTGAAGGAGGGGGGGCAAGAACTGGGGAACCACCATACGCACCGCCCGAGGGCACTCCAATCTTCCAATTCTCATCCCTCTGTGGGAGGGTGCTAACCTCCGGTACTTGAGTGGACGGCACTGTGGGAGTCGAGTGAGAGGGGATCTGGGGAGGAACCCCCCCAAACGCCCTCTCCTCCGAAACCCCATGTCGCCCACGCAACACCCAGGAAATCAGCTCCCCCTTGGACATCCCTCCTACATTGGATCTGCCCAAAACCTTGGCTATCAGGTGCAAGCCATAAATATTCACCCCCGTCAACCTCTCCTCCGTCACGTGGTACCGCTTACTCACAAAAACTCTAGCATCCTCCTCACTGATTACTAACGGCACCTCTTCAACTGGCATCTCTCGCTCCTCGTCAATACTAGGGCACGACATACTGAAGTTCACAAAAAATTCTCGAGACAAAAGTGTTAAACTCCCTTATGTAAGCACTAATTACTAAATTAACTGGAGTCTCTTAAATGCTCTCCTAATTGCCTTACAAAAAAAAATATTCTTCAATATGCACGCTAAAGTACGAACAAACAAATGTTGTACAACTCTGCAAAAAAATTATCCTGTTCACAAAATCCTAAGCAAGGTCGCCATTTGTTACGACCGGGCACTCGGGTACACTAGGGCTCTTACACAGGACTCGAGTATGGCTCGCTGCCACAACGGAAACACACGATCCCAACCCCAGAGTACTGCCAGCCGAACAAAAAACGCCACTACACTCCAGAGTTCTATCTGCTATAACGGGGTATACAAGAACTCGGTACTAGCGTTTCACACAACAGACTAATAACTAGACGGGAGTTATCTAGTCTGGTCAACAATCAAACAAAGAAGAAAGTACTACAACACTAAAGAATAGTGTTGGCCGAAGCCGAAGTAATCCACCCTTGAACTAAGAACTTAAGAAGTCCTCCACCCTCTACTTCGGATCGGCACTATTACGTTACGTTAAACAATAGTCCTCGAGCATCAAGCAAGGAATCTTCTGATAAGTTAGATGCTTCTCGAATACTCATAAGAAGTAAGTATCGGATTTTGAACAGCAATTTAATGAATAACTCACTGGTAATTAAAGGCTTTAAATTGACATAAGAAGAATTATAAGAATAAGCAATAGGATATGGCAAACATTAAGAAGAAGTACTCCGACAATGCACTGGCAATAGCCTACTAAGATTGTGCTCGTGGGCCACTAATCTCTGAAGTAGCTAAGCGTGCCACACATGAAATCAATAGTGCATAAACAATAATATACATAAGGAGAAGCTTCAATACTATGCTGTATCTGCTGGTCGAGCAAAGTCTAGCTGGGATACATAAGGTTAAGAGACAATGGCTGAGCAAGCGGCTCGTAGCCTAGCGAGGTCCTTAAGACTGTGCGGCCAAATTACGTTAATTGACGGGATGCTCTCTTGAGAGATCCAGATCACTAGTATCTGGTTCTCTCCTGGCGATCCTCTCAAAGTCAAGCAAATGAGATAGCACAGTGTTGGGTGGCAGAGGCAAAAGCCCTCACTCGCAACACAGTGCTAAACTCCCACGGTACACAGTCAGAAAGACCACCTAGGCGTTCCACGTCTCCGTTGCAATTGTACTGGTTCAACCGCAACCTAGTACTCATAGGAAATCACAACTCAGAAACCCTATCCCAGTCTAGCATTGCCTAAACCAGCAGAAAACAGGAACATGAATAATCGCACACAGGGAAATGCATATACGAGTGCAACAAACATCAATCAATCCTATTCTAGTTAACCCTTCCAAAAAATAGGCTATCTAACAGGCACTTATCTCGTGAGAACTCAAGCGATAATACTTTGGCTGACTAAATCTGCACCAAAGGGGTCATTGGTTAAAAAGGGACGAGAAGAGAAGATAGGCTGTTCAGAGAGTAGAGAAAGTTCACATCAGTCGGAAGAATATGGATAGTTGCAAGGGATATGAGAAGTCGCTCTGCCTGATGAGTTCTAAAGAATTGTGGCGAGGACCTCTCCTTTTTATACTCGGCCCTCTAGCGGCATATCGCAAACTACTAAGGACCGCCCACTGACAATCATTACGTAATATTCGCTCTCAATCTGGGATCGACAAAGGATTTCCCACGCGCTTGAGGAGGGAGGAGGGAGGGAGGCCTACCTACCTCGTGGCGCGCTCCCGGGCCGTCGTTACATAACTCTCTCTCTTCTCATTATATATAAGTCCCACACACAATACTTATATCTAATGATATAAAATAGAACTCGTTGACTTAGAAGAAAACAAAATACATAATTATAATACTTATAGCACAACGGTTCACATAAACTGAGTTAGGAAACTCTACACAGACTACAGCCAAAGTTCCTGCCCTGACGATCCTAGCGAGAGTGGGGCCTGACTGAGCGTTCTGTACAGCATGCTCATACTCGGCATGCGTCACACCTCCTTAGAGTGACATGTAGAGGAGGGGGTAGAGACGGAGTGGTAATCATATACAGTATACTTTAGAGGGAATAAAGGGTGGAAGGGTGGCATGAACAATAGGAACATGGGGAGAGAAGGAGGTCTGGATATTAAAAGGGTGAGAAGAAAGGAAGGGTTGTGGAAGGAGAATTGGAATGAACCATCACATACATTCAAGACAACGAGTGGAATTAATATATTTGTTACGAAGAAACTATTCTCTATTTACTTAAGTTAAACATCTAAGATAAATAAATATCTTAAGCTAGCCATTAATCAACAGTGGGTAAGACCAATGTTCTCATTGATACTATACATTAGGTGAGGTTTTCGTTGGTTCCTACACCAAACTTAAACAAAACAATTCCCTTCTTTCCATCCTTCGAGATATATTTTGAACAGTTTTCGGTAGAGAAATGTCCCGCCATCTAAATTGCAGGCTCGCTTACGCCAGTCAGGAAAAGATCGACATCAAAAGGGCACGAAAGATCTTAAAATCGCCAAAATCATGGGTCGAAAATTTTGAAATCGCAAAACTAATGTGGCTAAGCATTAGGGAGGAGGGATCATGAAAAAACATCTCCTTAAGTGAAAATATACCATTATAACCTATTTTCCCACACCATCTGTTCCAGGTTCACGTCTTGGCAACTGTACAGTCATGAGCCATAATACCTATACATCCATTTGAATCTATGAATATCTACTAAAGCCAAGTTGTGAAGCCTCTGGGATATAACTGAACATTGGATTGTCTCGCTTGGTTGCGATACAGAGTACAATGGGCGTGCAGGTATTATGGCTCATGACTGTAGTGAGAGTGTAAAGAAAATGAAAGTGAGTCAGGGGCGTTACCTTACTAAAAGCAACTGTACATAATGATAGTGAGAGTGTAAAGAAAGTGAGAGTGAGGCAGGGGTGTTACCTTACTAAGAGCAACTGTACATAATGATAGTGAGAGTGTAAAGAAAGTGATAGTGAGTCAGGGGCGTTACCTTACTAAAAGCAACTGTACATAATGATAGTGAGAGTGTAAAGAAAGTGAGAGTGAGGCAGGGGTGTTACCTTACTAAAAGCAACTGTACATAATGATAGTGAGAGTGTAAAGAAAGTGAGAGTGAGTCAGGGGCGTTACCTTACTAAAAGCAACTGTACATAATGGTTGTAAATTGAATTGCATTGTTTTAATTGAATTGTTTATTTTGCTCAGACTTTTACAAAAAGTATGGAGCACAGCCCCTTACATATTACACATGTACAATATGCCTTTGCTAACTAAATTAGCGTACCCGTGAATACACTGGTACATCTTAAACAAACCATATTAAATGTCCTAAGACTTGATCTATCTATACATATTAAACGTTCTTTTGAGAAAAAGTGACAGATTCTTCATACATTTTAAGTTAGTATTATTCATTAACAGTATATATTTATACTGTGTTGGGTTATGCTTGTAATAATGAGAAATATATCTATTCCTTAACTGTACAATATCCTCATTTTGACAAATAAACAAAAGATTATATTCGTCCCCCACAACATTTTCATTACATTTAGTACATACCCTGTCTTCTCTATCAATATTACTGTGTCTACCAGTAATAACTGATAATCTATTATTACTTGCTCTCAGTTTACTTATAGCTAGTCTCTCTCCCTTATCCAATTTCACAAGATAATCCTCCATACTGAAGAAAAATTTATAAGTTATATAGCTACTACAATGGCCTTGCTTAACAAATTACTATTCCATTGTGTTATCCATTGCTCTTTAAGCTGCTGTTCTATTGCCAATCTGAACCAGTGTAGAGAAAGTGAGAGTGAGGCAGGGGTGTCACCTTACTAAGAGCAACTGTACATAATGATAGTGAGAGTGTAAGGAAAGTAAGAGTGAGGCAGGGGCGTTACCTTACTAAGAACAACTGTACATAATGATAGTGAGAGTGTAAGGAAAGTGAGAGTGAGGCAGGGGCGTTACCTTACTAAGAACAACTGTACATAATGATAGTGAGAGTGTAAGGAAAGTGAGAGTGAGGCAGGGGCGTTACCTTACTAAGAACAACTGTACATAATGATAGTGAGAGTGTAAGGAAAGTGAGAGTGAGGCAGGGGCGTTACCTTACTAAGAACAACTGTACATAATGATAGTGAGAGTGTAAGGAAAGTGAGAGTGAGGCAGGGGCGTTAGATAAATAAGAAGAGGACGATCCCAAAATGTACTGTTATAACTATCTGGTAAGCAGAGGTTAATTCAGATTTTGGGTTGACATAATAGTTCTTAAACGGTTAGGTTAGGTTAAACCATGTTAGGTAGTAAGTTCAGAATTGATCAAATACAATACATTATATATAGTTAAAATCTGAAATGTATTAGGCGAAGAAACAAGCAAATTAGAGACCTGATATTTGCATTATTTATTTTATATGTAGCTGAAAATCTGACGATAACTTGCATATCTTTAAGCACACCTTGAGATAATCTTGCAAGGAAATATAATTTATATAATTGATAATAGTAGCATATTTTCTTCTGCTAACGCTCTTGCTGATATCCTAATTATTTGCAATATATAACATGCACACATACTGTATACTGTATACATACATAAACTCCACCCTCCTCTCTCTTACTTATGCCTAATATCCTAATCTCTTTTAAAGATGTATTTTCTACCCTCTCTGGGCTTAATACTAGTAAGGCGTACGGTCCGGACGGTGTTCCTCCTGTTGTTCTCAAAAACTGTGCTTCCGTGCTGACTCCCTGCCTAGGCAAACTCTTTCGTCTCTGTCTATCCTCTAACGTCTTCCCTTCATGCTGTAAGTTTGCTCACATTCAACTTGTCCCAAAGAAGGGTGACCGCTCTCAACCCTCCAACTATCATCCAATTGCTCATATCTCATGTCTTTCTAAAAATTTTGAAACTATTCTTGCTTCCAAATGTCTTAAGCACATCTCTTCTCATAATCTGCCCTCAGATCGCCAGTATGGAAGCCTTATGGGCCGCTCTACTGGTGATCTTCTTTCATATCTTACTAACTCTTGGTCATCCTCCTTTCGGGACTTCGGTGAGACTTTTTCTATTGCACTAGACATATCGAAAGCCTTCGATAGAGTCTGGCACAAATCTTTAATTTCTAAACTACCCTCCTTCGGTTTCTATCCATCCATCTGTGCTTTGTCTATAATTTCCTTTCCGGCCGTTCCATAGCCGCGGTTGTAGACGGTCAATTGATTCAGATAGAGATATAGAGTGCCTCCAAAGGGATCTAGATACCTTACACGAATGGTCAGTAAATTGGCAGATGAAGTTTAACATTGACAAATGCAAGGTATTAAAGATAGGGAAGATGCATACAAATGTTAAATATAAACTAGCTAATGTGGAATTAGAAAACTCGAATTGTGAGAAAGATCTAGGTGTGTTTGTTAGCAATGATTTGAAGCCTAGACAACAGTGTATAAGCGTTCGAAACAAGGCAAACAGGATTCTCGGGTTCATCTCTAGGAGTGTGAGTAACAGAACTGCTGATGTTATCTTAAAACTTTACTTGTCATTAGTGAGACCCCATATGGATTATGCTGTTCAATATTGGTGTCCTTATTACAGAATGGACATAGATTCATTGGAGAGAGTACAACGTAGAATGACAAAAATGATCCATAATATTAGAAATCTTCCGTATAAAGAAAGGTTGAAGAAATTAGGCTTACATTCGTTAGAGAGACGCAGAGTTAGAGGGGATATGATAGAGGTGTTCAAGTGGGTTAGTGGGATTAACAAAGGGGATATAACAAATGTACTAAAGCTCAGTGATAGCGAAAGAACTCGTACCAATGGTTTCAAATTAGATAAATTTCGTTTCAGAAAAGATATAGGCAAATATTGGTTTGGTAACAGAGTTGTAGATGGGTGGAATGGACTACCAGGTGCTATAGTGGGATTAAAAACGATAGGGAGCTTTAAGATAAAATTGGATAAGCATATGGACGAGAAGGGTTGGGTGTGAAGGGGGATCAGCAGGGTTGGGCCAATCAGCGCTCTGCAGACCCCCGTAATCCTGCGTTATCTCTAACCGTTTTGGTAAGATGATCCTCAGGGTATTAGAGTGTTGAGCCTATAATTGGGCTTTGTAATTGGGGTTGTGTGGGACAGGGATCTGCCTTGCTTAGGCCAATTGGCCTTCTGCAGACTCCCATTTTCTTATGTTCTTATGTCATTGTTCACTTCCTCACCCTATAAACTCCGGTGTTCCTCAGGGCTCTGTCCTATCTCCTATTCTCTTTCCAATTTTTATAAATGATCTCCTCAACTGTACCTCAATTCCCATCCATTCATACGCAGACAACTCAACCTTACACTACTCCATTAGTTTTTCAGAACGTCCCAGCCAGCAATCCCTCAACGACAAACGGAATGAAGCCATAGAATTCTTAAATTCTGATCTAAATACTATCTCCAATTGGGGCAGAGAAAACCTTGTTACCTTTAATGCTTCCAAAACCCAATTTCTCCATCTATCTACCCGTAAGGAACTCCCAGCAGACTATCCCTTATTCTTCAACAATACAAAAATCAATCCTTCATCTTCTCTCAATATTCTTGGTGTCTCTTTTTCTTCTGCTCTCAGTTGGAAGGACCATATTACCAGTCTTGCTAAGGCAGCCTCCCAAAAGCTGGGTGTGCTCAACCGCCTTAGGGGGTTCTTTTCCCCTGCACAGCTTCTTGCTCTGTACAGGGGCATAGTACGTCCTTGTATTGAGTATTGTTCACATGTGTGGGGAGGTTCCTCTCACACCGCTCTCCTAGAAAAAGTTGAAAGGAAGGCCTTTCGTATCATTAATTCCCGTCCACTCACCAACTCTCTGCAATCTCTCTCTCTCCGCCGCAATGTTGCATCTCTCTCGCTATTCTATCGCTACTATAATAATCAGTGTTCCTCAGAGCTTTCCCAGTGTATACTACCTCCTTTACGTAGGGCACGTGGTACCAGTCTTGCACTCAATCCCACCCCTACTCTGTGCAACTCTCCAACCCGAGAGTGAAACGTTACTCTCAGTCTTTCTTCTACTCAGCAGCTGAGCTCTGGAACTGTCTCCCAGAATCAGTCTTTCCCTCTTCCTATGACTTAAATTGCGTCAAACTCCGTGTGTCCAGGCATTTTGGCTCGAACGTCCCTTGATTTTGGTCCTGTCACTCTTTCAACTATGGGGGAGGCACTCGCTATAGGCAGTTCTGCCTTTTGCCTCCCTCAATCACATAGGAAAAAAAAATACATACAATATATGTATATATAAACAGCATATACCATATTTATTTATGTGCCTTACAACATTGGCTTATGCCGACTTGAAACTGTTTATGTATGATGAGCAGAACTTATGAAATGCATTATATATTTTAGAATGACTGTGGTTATATGGGTACCCCGTAACCAGGGTAAACAGACATGCAAACAAGCTGATAGGAAAGAAAAACTAAAGCGATTCTGGACAACAATTCCCCATTCCTTTACTATACAAAATACAGTCTTTACATGAAAGGACTATTATTACTTTATCATTTTAGTCGTGCAAGATAATGGAGTATACGGTAAGCTACTCCAACCACCCTGAAACAAATTATATTTGACCTAGCGTGTGAGCTATGGGATTAGCCAAATGGTTTTACTTGAAGTGTTAGTGAGTGAGTGTACAGTATATGTGCGGATGTGTGTGTATGTGTGAGTGTGTGTGTGTGTGTGTGTGTGTGTGTATTATTTCCTTAGTACTGTAGTGTTAATTGATTAACCTAATTGAATACACACTTTATCATATCCTCTCTGAAAAACTGTTGGGTGCTTAAAACAGCAGTAACTTAACACACTACGAGCGGGTGGGTCGGTAACTTCTACTACCCGCCAAGCGGGTGGTTTTACCCTAAATGGGGTTGTTTCCGTGCTCTTTTTCATGCATAAACAAGACCCAGAGCGTAATACAAGTATCTATCCCTGAAAGGCCGTAAACAGAGCTTTCCAATGACACCCGAACCATCCTTCTACGACCACTGGTTCTCTTGTAACGATCGTGCAACACGAGTGCAAAAACCCTAAAATAAGGTAATTTCCTTACATAATTCCCTGTAGCGAGTGAGAGAGGGTGGAGGAGGGTGTAATAAATTTCAGTCGACCCACGGCGGTGGTGGCTAGCGGTCAGGCGGGAATCTATGCTCCTCGCACCGCTCAGCTCTCTCTCAGAGCACATTACGTGCTCAAAATTGCACTCGACATCTGTCGAGGCCCGCATATGGGCACGTTTTCTTTAACTCGACATATGTCGAGCGCCGATGGTTAAGGGTTAAAGAACAAGAAACCTCGAGGTGTCGTAAGACCTGTTGTCGCTTTATTTCCTTTGTACATCTGTGTGTATATGTGTGTCTTCCCGTGTATCTAGCCTAAGTAATCCCTCACATAATACCCTCGCCTGAAGCACCCACTGACGACCACCATAAACATTAGAGATGAGAGCACCATTAAGTCTTCACCACCACCGCCTCAGTCACAACATGTATAATTAAAGCAGAGTTGTGGTTGCGCCAGGTTAACCCCTTCTGTACTAGTGGCATCATTTTAATTTTTTGCTTGCTATTTTTAGACGATTTTGTGAAGCTTATCAAGGAACTGTGGTAGTAAAAATAGTAAAGCGAGATATTTCGCGCCATGTTAACCCCTTCTGTACCAGTGACGTCTTTTTAATTATATTCTAGCTATAGTCAGACAATTTGTGTAGCTTAAAATAAATCTGTGGTAGTAAATAGAAACGAGTGAGATATTCCGAAGCCTGTATATTTCTGGGGACCTTTTTAAACTGAATAAAATGTTCTAATATTAGCCAGAATAAAGTTAGAAGGACGGCACCGGTACTGAATGGGTTAACAGTCTCTATTTGTGGGTTGAGTGAGAAAAGTGATGCTGAAATTTAGGGATGATACTTTTGACTCGAATATTTAAGGGATCAGAGATTAGAAGGGTAATTTAGATGCATATTAAATAAGCATCTATTCGGGTGGATGGGACTCGTTAGCCTTGGTCGGCAACCCATCTAGGGGAGATAACCTTATAAAAATCCGGGTGGATGGGACTCGTCAGCCTTGGTCGGCAACCTGTCTAGGGGAGTAAACCTTATACAAATCAGTACTGCTATCTTAGGGTGAAGCAGGTTAGTGGATGGATTAACCGCACACCGCTGTAGAAAAATAGTGATAACAAATACATAAAATGCCTCGGAGTCAGACGGACCCTAAATTGAGTGGTTAATCCTGTAAGTCCTTCAGTAAACTGGCATGGGTTGTCCTTCTTACAGGGGATAGGTTCGCTTGGGGGCATTTTGTGTATGGCCACCCCCATTAAGGGGAGTAAGGCGTCTGGCAATAGATAGATAGATAGATTAAATAAGCAGATCAAATGTATCTAAAGTTTATGAAATACCGATTATAAACAAGATTAAATGATAACATATTAGTAACAGCTATGAACTGAAACTAAGAGGGGGATAGTACTATAAATGGATTATAGTAGCGGACATCCAAACCAAGAAAGACATAATCCTCCTTCTCTCTGAGTCTGAGAATACTCATGTGTTTTACCATTACATTATCATGGAACTTGATGTAAGGCAGAACCATTCCACAAAAGCCATCAACTGCATCTGTGGTTGTAGGGAATCGCATAACCATAGTTGTTTACCTGAGGCTGCCCACATGTTGAAGCCTTCAGTGTATGATTAAACAAGTATGTCCTATAGATAACAATCAATCATTCAGAATTGTACACCCGAGAAATACTCTACAAGACTTTTGTTTTACTAAATGAACAGGATTATTATTTTTTGTATTTAACAGTTGACATTAATCATCTTGGAGAGCAAGCATTAGTATAATTGCAATTGTGACCTAACGTTTTGCCTTACTGCATAGTCTGTAAATCATAATGATATACATAATACTTAGTCTCAGTAAGATGAAGGCCTTAGCATTATAAAAATGGAGACAAACACAAAGATTTTTGTTCTGTAAAACATATGTACACCAATCATGCGCTAGACATATAATTTCCAATGCAAATATATGCCATCAGTATGTAAATTGTTAGTAAGTGCTACAATAAGTACTATCTAACACAACAAATCATATTATAAAGTTCCTAGCCTGCATGTTTACGATGCAGAGGAATGCAAAAAACCAACCAAAAAACAGGAATATATGATGCACGAGAAGATACGTGCATATTGATGAGCCATTATTTGTTGCGATCGATAAAATAGTGTGATACAAGAGATGTGGAGGAGACGGTCAGGGGACATTTGACTACAGTTTGTTTAACCCCTTCAGTACCGGCGACAGCTTTTTTTATTATGTTTTACCTACATTTAAACAATGTTATAAAGCTTAGAAAGGATATATTATGGTTGTTATGAGGATTAATTGAGATATACCATTTTGTAGCTCGAATTGACGGTTTTTCAAAGTTTTCCAGCATTGAGTTTTGACAATTTGACATATTGCAAATGTGTTCGACAAAATACCATAATAAAACGACTGATACGATTTCTAAAAGGCAATGCATTGGTCGAATATAAACATATCAATAGATCGACATTTTTCATAAACAAAAAATACATTTCGTGTTAATTTCGACTTGTTGCATCCAAATAGACTTATCAATATCCTACATCGACATATTACCTTTTAAACCCGTTAATGCAGGCCAACAAATGACAATCAAGCATCTAAACTAACATTTTGAATATTTTGAAATTACGTTTTTCATATATTTTCGACAATGGTTTCACACATCGTTTATATAAGAACCAATAAACAGATTGTACAAGCTGACATGTTATTTAACTTTACTTTTTATTTCTATATTATATTTATAATGTGTTAACATACTTATACACAGAGACTTATAACTATGCACAAAGGTTATCATGGTGTTCTTTATTTTTTAGCCTACAGTTACAGTTATCACAAATGTGCCCCCAACCCACACATTTTTGGAGGTACCCCATGGATCGCCTATAGATCATCCTCCTGAGTGACAGATTGTGCACTCATCTCTGTTACCTGCTGGAGGCGATGTTCCCTCCAAACCTTCATTCTATAACCTTCCTCACCGGCTGCCCTCTCATTATCCACAAGTTGATGAATTTGACTGAACCTTGGTTTTACCACGCATTATACTTTTGAGAAACAATCGGTTCCGAAAGTAGTGCTTCATTAACCGTTTCATAATAATATAAGAATGTATAATAAAGTGGTATTATGCCTGTAATGTACAATTAGGTATTTACATTTCAAATGTAGCATTGGCGAATTTGGTGTAAGTTCTATTTGCAAATGTCGAAATGTAGACCCAAAATATCCATTTGGTGGCTTTGAACTGCCGATTTCTATAGCTGCGTGACAATCCTGACTTCACTGTGTCGAAGTCTGGCTCTGAAATTACGAAGTATGTGTGATTTGCCGGTTTCAACTGCATTACGTCGAAATAAATTAATAATTTTAATTTCAAATTTGTATTTTGCCTCTTGTTAGTGCAGATTGTCGAAACCCAATGGAAATTTGTCGAATAAATGTGATTAACATTCAAACTAGCAGCTGTAGTGTCATTTCATACTGAGATATGGCAATTTTGAGCTGCAAAATGGTATAGTCTGTAACATTTAAATGGATAGATATCCTTCCTAAACTTAATAAGCAAATAGTCTAATAATTACCAGACTACAATGAAAAGACGTCACCGGTACTGAATGGGTTAAGGAAGCGTCACACGAGCATTTTTTCCGGCAATGTTTACGAACAATTGTAGTTTGGCAGCTTAACAAATTCAAGCGGTATCAAAACTCAACAAACTACCTCTACAAATCTACCTTAAGTCTAAGTGTTTTACATCCAATGCGAAAGAGATTTAAATTACTAAGAACATAATAACCTGCCTCGTAAAACAAATACCGAAAATACCGGAGAGAGGAGTTTTGTTTCTGATAATTGTAAGGAAGAGATATAGTGGACATAATTATATTAGTGTGATATTGGTAATCGTGATTTCCAATGAATAGACGACTGAAGAATAATACTCGCAACCTGCACTGTACTTATAATGTATTACCGGTATATGTTTTGGCATTAGGGTGTGTATGTGTGTGTGTGTGTGTGTGTGTGTGTGTGTGTGTATGTAGGAGAGAGAGAGAGAGAGAGAGAGAGAGAGAGAGAGAGAGAGAGAGAGAGAGAGAGAGAGAGAGAGAGAGAGAGAGAGAGAGAGAGAGAGAGAGAGAGAGAGAGAGATAGAGAGCGATCATAACTCATCCAATTAACCATCATCACTACCCTGCAACCTGCATTTTAATTAATGCTTCCAAAACCTAATTTCTCCATCTATCTACCCGTAAAGAACTCCCAGCGGACTATCCCTTATTCTTCAACAATACAAAAATCAATCCTTCATCTTCTCTCAATATTCTTGGTGTCTCTTTTTCTTCTGCTCTCAGTTGGAAGAACCATATTACCAGTCTTGCTAAGGCAGCCTCCCAAAAGCTGGGTGTGCTCAACCGCCTTAGGGGGTTCTTTTCCCCTGCACAGCTTCTTGCTCTGTACAGGGGCATAGTACGTCCTTGTATTGTTCACATGTGTGGGGAGGTTCCTCTCACACCGCTCTCCTAGAAAAAGGTTGAAAGGAAGGCCTTTCGTATCATTAACTCCCGTCCACTCACCAACTCTCTGCAATCTCTCTCTCTCCGCCGCAATGTTGCATCTCTCTGCTATTCTATCGCTACTATAATAATCAGTGTTCCTCAGAGCTTTCCCAGTGTATACCACCTCCTTTACGTAGGGCACGTGGTACCAGTCTTGCACTCAATCCCACCCCTACTCTGTGCAACTCTCCAACCCGAGAGTGAAACGTTACTCTCAGTCTTTCTTCTACTCAACAGCTGAGCTCTGGAACTCTCTCCCAGAATCAGTCTTTCCCTCTTCCTATGACTTAAATTGCTTCAAACTCCGTGTGTCCAGGCATTTTGGCTCGAACGTCCCTTGATTTTGGCCCTGTCACTCTTTCAACTATGGGGGAGGCACTCGCTATAGGCAGTTCTGCCTTTTGCCTCCTCAATCACATAGGAAAAAAAAAATACATACAATATATGTATATATAAACAGCATATACCATATTTATTTATGTGCCTTACAATATTGGCTTATGCCGACTTGAAACTGTTTATGTATGATGAGCAGAACTTATGAAATGCATTATATATTTTAGAATGACTGTGGTTATATGGGTACCCCGTAACCAGGGTAAACAGACATGCAAACAAGCTGATAGGAAAAGAAAAACTAAAGCGATTCTGGACAACAATTCCCCATTCCTTTACTATACAAAATACAGTCTTTACATGAAAGGACTATTATTACTTTATCATTTTAGTCGTGCAAGATAATGGAGTATACGGTAAGCTACTCCAACCACCCTGAAACAAAATGTGATTATATTTGACCTAGCGTGTGATCTATGGGATTAGCCAAATAGTTTTACTTGAAGTGTTAGTGAGTGAGTGTACAGTATAATTATGTGCGGATGTGTGTGTATGTGTGAGTGTGAGTGTGTGTGTGTGTGTGTGTGTGTGTGTGTATTATTTCCTTAGTACTGTAGTGTTAATTGATTAACCTAATTGAATACACACTTTATCATATCCTCTCTGAAAAACTGTTGGGTGCTTAAAACAGCAGTAACTTAACACACTACGAGCGGGTGGGTCGGTAACTTCTACCCGCCAAGCGGGTGTTTTACCCTAAATGGAGTTGTTTCCGTGCTCTTTTTCATGCATAAACAAGACCCAGAGCGTAATACAAGTATCTATCCCTGAAAGGCCGTAAACAGAGCTTTCCAATGACATCCGAACCATCCTTCTACGACCACTGGTTCTCTTGCAACGATCGTGCAACACGAGTGCAAAAACCCTAAAATAAGGTAATTTCCTTACATAATTCCCTGTAGCGAGTGAGAGAGGGTGGAGGAGGGTGTAATAAATTTCAGTCGACCCACGGCGGTGGTGGCTAGCGGTCAGGCGGTAATCTATGCTCCTCGCACCGCTCAGCTCTCTCTCAGAGCACATTACGTGCTCAAAATTGCACTCGACATCTGTCGAGGCCCGCATATGGGCAAGTTTTCTTTAACTCGACATATGTCGAGCGCCGATGGTTAAGGGTTAAAGAACAAGAAACCTCGAGGTGTCGTAAGACCTGTTGTCGCTTTATTTCCTTTGTACATCTGTGTGTGTGTCCCCGTGTATCTCCTTATCTAAACCCAAGTAATCCCTCACATAATACCCTCGCCTGAAGCACCCACTGACGACCACCATAAACATTAGAGATGAGAGCACCATTAAGTCTTCACCACCACCGCCTCAGTCACAACATGTATAATTAAAGCAGAGTTGTGGTCGCGCCAGGTTAACCCCTTCTGTACTAGTGGCGTCATTTTAATTTTATGCTTGCTATTTTTAGACGATTTTGTGAAGCTTATCAAGGAACTGTGGTAGTAAAAATAGTAAAGCGAGATATTTCGCGCCATGTTAACCCCTTCTGTACCAGCGACGTCTTTTTAATTATATTCTAGCTATAGTCAGACAATTTGTGTAGCTTAAAATAAATCTGTGGTAGTAAATAGAAACGAGTGAGATATTCCGAAGCCTGTATATTTCTGGGGACCTTTTTAAACTGAATAAAATGTTCTAATATTAGCCAGAATAAAGTTAGAAGGACGGCACCGGTACTGAATGGGTTAACAGTCTCTATTTGTGGGTTGAGTGAGAAAAGTGATGCTGAAATTTAGGGATGATACTTTTGACTCGAATATTTACGGGATCAGAGATTAGAAGGGTAATTTAGATGCATATTAAATAAGCAGATCAAATGTATCTAAAGTTTATGAAATACCGATTATAAACAAGATTAAATGATAACATATTAGTAACAGCTATGAACTGAAACTAAGAGGGGGATAGTACTATAAATGGATTATAGTAGCGGACATCCAAACCAAGAAAGACATAATCCTCCTTCTCTCTGAGTCTGAGAATACTCATGTGTTTTACCATTACATTATCATGGAACTTGATGTAAGGCAGAACCATTCAACAAAAGCCATCAACTGCATCTGTGGTTGTAGGGAATCGCATAGCCATAGTTGTTTACCTGAGGCTGCCCACATGTTGAAGCCTTCAGTGTATGATTAAACAAGTATGTCATATAGATAACAATCAATCATTCAGAATTGTACACCCGAGAAATACTCTACAAGACTTTTGTTTTACTAAATGAACAGGATTATTATTTTTTGTATTTAACAGTTGACATTAATCATCTTGGAGAGCAAGCATTAGTATAATTGCAATTGTGACCTAACGTTTTGCCTTACTGCATAGTCTGTAAATCATAATGATATACATAATACTTAGTCTCAGTAAGATGAAGGCTTAGCATTATAAAAATGGAGACAAACACAAAGATTTTTGTTCTGTAAAACATATGTACACCAATCATGCGCTAGACATATAATTTCCAATGCAAATATATGCCATCAGTATGTAAATTGTTAGTAAGTGCTACAATAAGTACTATCTAACACAACAAATCATATTATAAAGTTCCTAGCCTGCATTTTTACGATGCAGAGGAATGCAAAAAACCAACCAAAAAACAAGAATATATGATGCATGAGAAGAGACGTGCATATTGATGAGCCATTATTTGTTGCGATCGATAAAATAGTGTGATACAAGAGATGTGGAGGAGACGGTCAGGGGACATTTGACTACAGTTTGTTTAACCCCTTCAGTACCGGCGACAGCTTTTTTTATTATGTTTTACCTACATTTAAACAATGTTATAAAGCTTAGAAAGGATATATTATGGTTGTTATGAGGATTAATTGAGATATACCATTTTGTAGCTCGAATTGACGGTTTTTCAAAGTTTTCCAGCATTGAGTTTGACAATTTGACATATTGCAAATGTGTTCGACAAAATACCATAATAAAACGACTGATACGATTTCTAAAAGGCAATGCATTGGTCGAATATAAACATATCAATAGATCGACATTTTTCATAAACAAAAAATAAATTTCGTGTTAATTTCGACTTGTTGCATCCAAATAGACTTATCAATATCCTACATCGACATATTACCTTTTAAACCCGTTAATGCAGGCCAACAAATGACAATCAAGCATCTAAACTAACATTTTGAATATTTTGAAATTACGTTTTTCATATATTTTCGACAATGGTTCACACTCATCACTATCGTTTATATAAGAACCAATAAACAGATTGTACAAGCTGACATGTTATTTAACTTTACTTTTTATTTCTATATTATATTATAATGTGTTAACATACTTATACACAGAGACTTATAACTATGCACAAAGGTTATCATGGTGTTCTTTATTTTTTAGCCTACAGTTACAGTTATCACAAATGTCCCCCCAACCCACACATTTTTGGAGGTACCCCATGGATCGCCTATAGATCCTCCTCCTGAGTGACAGATTGTGCACTCATCTCTGTTACCTGCTGGAGGCGATGTTCCCTCCAAACCTTCATTCTATAACCTTCCTCACCGGCTGCCCTCTCATTATCCACAAGTTGATGAATTTGACTGAACCTTGGTTTTACCACGCATTATACTTTTGAGAAACAATCGGTTCCGAAAAGTAGTGCTTCATTAACTGTTTCATAATAATATAAGAATGTATAACCTACTTTTGAATAATAAAGTGGTATTATGCCTGTAATGTACAATTAGGTATTTACATTTCAAATGTAGCATTGGCGAATTTGGTGTAAGTTCTATTTGCAAATGTCGAAATGTAGACCCAAAATATCCATTTGGTGGCTTTGAACTGCCGATTTCTATAGCTGCGTGACAATCCTGACTTCACTGTGTCGAAGTCAGGCTCTGAAATTACGAAGTATGTGTGATTTGCCGGTTTCAACTGCATTACGTCGAAATAAATTAATAATTTTAATTTCAAATTTGTATTTTGCCTCTTGTTAGTGCAGATTGTCGAAACCCAATGGAAATTTGTCGAATAAATGTGATTAACATTCAAACTAGCAGCTGTAGTGTCATTTCATACTGAGATATGGCAATTTTGAGCTGCAAAATGGTATAGTCTGTAACATTTAAATGGATAGATATCCTTCCTAAACTTAATAAGCAAATAGTCTAATAATTACCAGACTACAATGAAAAGACGTCACCGGTACTGAATGGGTTAAGGAAGCGTCACACGAGCATTTTTTCCGGCAATGTTTACGAACAATTGTAGTTTGGCAGCTTAACAAATTCAAGCGGTATCAAAACTCAACAAATTACCTCTACAAATCTACCTTAAGTCTAAGTGTTTTACATCCAATGCGAAAGAGATTTAAATTACTAAGAACATAATAACCTGCCTCGTAAAACAAATACCGAAAATACCAGGAGAGAGGAATTTTGTTTCTGATAATTGTAAGGAAGAGATATAGTGGACATAATTATATTAGTGTGATATTGGTAATCGTGATTTCCAATGAATAGACGACTGAAGAATAATACTCGCAACCTGCACTGTACTTATAATGTATTACCGGTATATGTTTTGGCATTAGGGTGTGTATGTGTGTGTGTGTGTGTGTGTGTGTGTGTGTGTGTGTGTGTGTGTGTGTATGTAGGAGAGAGAGAGAGAGAGAGAGAGAGAGAGAGAGAGAGAGAGAGAGAGAGAGAGAGAGAGAGAGAGAGAGAGAGAGAGAGAGAGATCATAACTCATCCAATTAACCATCATCACTACCCTGCAACCTGCATTTTAATTAATGAGAACCCTGTCACAGTAGCTCACCAATCCTACCCAACCCTGCCTTCCCCAGTATCTCATAGTGACCCCAGGAAATGTAAGTATGGTGCGATTGGAATTATGTTTTACTTTCCTTACTAGATAAAAGAGCATTTCGCGCAGTTTTATTCAGAAATGTAACCCCTTCAGTACCGGTGACTGTTACAGTGTATTATTCTACCTATATTTAGACTATATTATGCAGCTTAAGAAAGATCTGGGGTAGTTAAAGGGGTTAATTTAGATAGGTCGACAAAATCTGATTGTTAGAAGCCATACATCAACTGAATAAAATCGTTTGGCAGTAGCCAGAATATAATGAACATTATGTCATGGTACTAAAATGGTTAGGGGGCCCTTCATTTCAAGAAGCTTAAACCACAGTTATATATAACCACAGTTATATATAACCACAGTTATATATAACCACAGTTATATATAACCACAGTTATATATAACCACAGTTATATATAACCACAGTTATATATAACCACAGTTATATATAACCACAGTTATATATAACCACAGTTATATATAATGTTTTGGTATATTGTGTTCTTAAAGACACACTCAGTCAGTGTGTTTCCATCAGTCAATGTTTACAGTTTTGTATGTATCTATTGCTGTTCAAATATTGGCTTCACGGTATATAAACAATAGTGATGTCTGTGCCCACGTCCATATTTGCGTAAATGTGAGAACTAAATTAAAATATATTATGTGAACTACTTGGTAAGAGAGTACGGAGTTTTACTTCCGGTACATAGTGCTACCTTTGGTGTATAATATATTATAAACTGTATGACGCACGTCATGTGTGTATTTATGTTAACCCTCTCGCTATCCTGTGGATTCGGGGATTGCCGTTTTGCATTCAGAAGTAAGAGTTCTCTCAATCTCATAATTACCTCTCCAAAAACAGTGTTCTGCCCACAGCTCACTCAAAGACATATGCAGAGGTTGAAATAATTAACTAAAGGTTTCTAAACACCCCTGATGGTCACAACAGCTTTAAACTATCCCCAAAAAGGCACAATCTCGTCCTTTGCGTGAGAGGGTTAACATAGTGATGTGCTGTATACATCCGGCTTCACTCCCTTGCCGTTCACTAAACCCTCAAGCTCAGCGATAGAAGCACCCCATTATCTTATAACATACAACAAAGATGAACCAACATTACGGTATATATTATAATATTTGATGCACTCCACATAATTATACATACACATTATTTCCCCTTGGATATAGTGGGTGAGATCATACGACACCTTGGTTGTTGTAGGTCAAACGTCCAGGTGAAGGAATGTTGTTCAGATATAGTGGGTGAGATCATACGACACCTTGGTTGTTGTAGGTCAAACATCCAGGTGAAGGAATGTTGTTCAGATATAGTGGGTGAGATCATACGACACCTTGTTTGTTGTAGGTCAAACATCCAGGTGAAGGAATGTTGTTCAGATATAGTGGGTGAGATCATACGACACCTTGGTTGTTGTAGGTCAAACATCCAGGTGAAGGAATGTTGTTCAGATATAGTGGGTGAGATCATACGACACCTTGGTTGTTGTAGGTCAAACATCCAGGTGAAGGAATGTTGTTCAGATATAGAGGGTGAGATCATACGACACCTTGGTTGTTGTAGGTCAAACGTCCAGGTGAAGGAATGTTGTTCAGATATAGTGGGTGAGATCATACGACACCTTGGTTGTTGTAGGTCAAACATCCAGGTGAAGGAATGTTGTTCAGATATAGTGGGTGAGATCATACGACACCTTGTTTGTTGTAGGTCAAACATCCAGGTGAAGGAATGTTGTTCAGATATAGTGGGTGAGATCATACGACACCTTGGTTGTTGTAGGTCAAACATCCAGGTGAAGGAATGTTGTTCAGATATAGTGGGTGAGATCATACGACACCTTGGTTGTTGTAGGTCAAACATCCAGGTGAAGGAATGTTGTTCAGATATAGTGGGTGAGATCATACGACACCTTGGTTGTTGTAGGTCAAACGTCCAGGTGAAGGAATGTTGTTCAGATATAGTAGGTGAGATCATACGACACCTTGGTTGTTGTAGGTCAAACGTCCAGGTGAAGGAATGTTGTTCAGATATAGTGGGTGAGATCATACGACACCTTGGTTGTTGTAGGTCAAACATCCAGGTGAAGGAATGTTGTTCAGTGTTACGATCCAGGTTCTCAAAGACACAGGGCTCTTCAACATTGGACTAGATAATGGCAAAAATGCAACAACGGTAACACTAGATCCAACCCCTGCCTTAAACACTGGAAAACAAAACACCATTACCGCCCTGAGTCGTGCCTGGACAACGAGGTATCCTATTACTCGGTAACTGGTGCACACACACTAGGCTGACGCTCGATGAAACAGCCTATTCTCAAACAGTAAAAGATTACTCGATTAGGTTACACAAAGAAAAGATAGTTAACGTGATTAATTAGCGTTACGGTAGATACTCAAATAACTGGCACTCCTGTATTAAAGAAAGTGCAATGCTAGTCCTGCAACATCAACTGGAAACTTCTGAAATAAGTCTGATGCTGGGAAGATGTTCGTAAAGAATCTTGAACAATTATAATGCAGAATACGGGTCACAATAAATACTAGGACATATAGTAATAATAGGCAGGCGAATAATAAAGACTGCGCAAAGGTAGTAATGCTCGATAACTAAAGAAATGCTTCGTGACACAACGCAACAGCCTACTAGGGTTGTGCAACTCAACAACAACCTCGGCTCAAAAGTGCAGTGAATAATAATGTTGCATACATATAATAATGGGGGCTTATCTCTAACCAGTGTCTGCTCAGTTAATAAAGTCTAGCTGGGGTATCAAGGCAGGGCAACAATGGGCGAGCATGCAGCTCGTAGCCTAACGTTGTCCGAAGGTGGTATAATGACGATTACGTTATATGACGGGGATGCTCTCTTGATAAATCTAGGTCTCTAGTACCTAGTTCTATCCTGGCGATCCCTCAGAAGTCAACACAAAGAGGCAGCACTATGTTGTGAGTGATAGGCTATGGCCCTCTCACACCACAGCGTTGTGCTCGCAAAGTAAACCCACCCGAAGACAACTTAGGCTCCCACAGTACCTGTCGATGTCGTGCAGGGCTTAGCTAACACTGCACACATCGGAGACAACGACACAGTAACCTTACCCCTAGTCTAGCTTTAGATAACCAAGCAGAATCACTCAACACCTTGCCAGGGAGACATATACCGGTCTACAACCTTCCCGAGAGAGGACACATACGGAAAAGTCCGTCTCTCCAAACCTCAATAAAGCCTAATACCTCCTTAATCTAATACATGGAAATATCTGAGAGCTTCGCGTACAATACGACTGGCCGACGGTGAACGTCTATGCTGAAACCAGAAGGGATGTTGAGTTTAATAAAGATTAGAGAATGAGAAAGGAGAAGTCGAGAGAGAGAAATAGTAGGCAAAGTGGCGAGTATGGGGACAGAATTGCAAAGGATGTAGGCGATACGCGTGTCAGGCAAGCTCTGAGCTGGTAAAGAACACGCGGCCGCGATGGGAAGGGACTAGTTGACCACCCGGCCGCCAACGCCGTCAGCGCCCAAGCGAGCCGCGTCATAGCTCACCCCGCTGCCAGGTGTACCCCCTCACCCTCTCTCGCTCGCCTCCCACACAAGCAACATTTATATTATAGCGAATATAAAATATAAGGCGCGGTCACAGACCAAAACAAAGACCATTTCTAGACTGTCTGTGGCAACACGACACTAATAAAATAAAGCAGATCATTCTAGGACAACTGTAGCCCATCCCCCCATCCTGGCGAGCGCTAGCGAGCTGCAATGCCCCACGCAACCATTCTGTTAACGCCGGGAGGCGTCACATCAGTGTTACGTCCTGGGATATATAAACACTGGGCTCTTTCTATTGGACTAGGTATGCGGCAACAAGCAACAACGGAAAACGCTAGATCCAACCCTTATCTACAAACCCAGGCAACAAACCACCCTAAACCGTCAAGAGTCCTGCCTGGACAACGAGGTATCCTATGACTTGGTTACAGGGTGCATGCACTATAGACTGCTGATAGTCAAGCAGGCTATATAAAAGATCACACAATTAAGTTGACTTAAAGCTTCAAGGAAAAGATAGATAACGGAATTAAATTGCAGAAACAATTTAATAACAAACTAGAAGAAAGTACATTTAACGTTACGTTAATTAATACAACTAATCACCCCTGCGTGAAAGAAGGTGAAAGCAAACAGTCCTCAAAACATCGTACAGGTAGACAAGATGCGGGTTTCTAAACTGCATGCGGCTACTGTAGGATCTGATGCTTAGCAAAGAAAGTACGTTACGGATTTAGAGAACTCTTAACTCATAAGCAGGAATAAATACTAGTGATAGGACATACAGTGTATAATGGCATAGGTATAATTAAATAAAGGCAGCAACTCGCAACATAACCACATACAGGTGTGCTTCTCACTCTTAGTCAGGCAAGCCTGCTCGGACAGAGTCTCTAAGCCACACCCTGACTCACAATGCTCACAAAAACGTTAAATTGTAGCACAATAACAAGCATACAGAAATAATAAACCCCTAGCTGTTAATCTGCCAGGTGGCAGAGGTCTAGCTGGAAGGATATAGGCTTCGGATACCCGGGCTGAGCCACCTGCTCTAGCCTAGGGACGTTCCAAAGTCTGTGCGCCAAATTACTCCAATTGAAAGGGTGCTCTCTTGAGAGACTCAGATCGTAAGTATCTGACTCTCTCCTGGCGACCCTAAAACAAAAGCAAGACGTGCTAGCGCAGTGCTGAGTGGACTAGGCAAGGGCCCTCACACAACACAACACTAGACACACAGGGACACAGACAAGAAAATGCCCCCAGACTCCCACGGGTATCCTAGTAAAGTCGTGCGGGTCCACAGGACTCCCACCAGCAGACTTTACTTAAAGGATCGCAAAAAGCCTCCCCTCCGGTCTAGCCCCTGCTAACCTGACACAAGAACACACTAGCAAGCATGAAACCACCAAATATGAGACAACAAAAAAGCTTCCTAGGTCTCATTAACAATTACGTCTCTGCATAAGGCCCAAAATCCTATCTAGTTATCTGAGAGCTCGACGTTAATACAATAATAGATATAAGGTCTATCAAGGGGATGGGATAATTAAATAGATTGGTGAAGTAGTGGAAGGAAGGTATAGAAAGTAAGAGAGAAAGTTTCTAAGTGGGGTTGAGAGGGATAGATATCAAGGGGGTCCGAAGGGTACGACAGTGAGGTGAGCTCTGAGTCTTGAATTTGTCTGGACCCCGCCCTAGGCATGCAGAATACATCCCATGCTTGGCAACACTCAACACAGTTGCCGGGTCAAAATCCTCTACCCCGTGCCTGAGTCGAAACTAAGCCTAACGTTGCAATCAAATGCATATGGCAACGCTTCAGGCTCGTCCCAAGCTGGACTCTCCCCGCGAAGCAACGTCCCCCAGCCGGTCTCTCTCTCCCGCTCGTCTCCTCCCACTCTCACTAGACTTACATCTTATATATTATAATGAAACAATCAACTATCGAGAATAAAATATACTAAGATGCGTTGGTTAAGAATAAGGGCAGCTACAAGCTGTGAAACATAAGAATATCCCAGACATTAGTTACGTTGTCGTAGGATATATACTAAGGAAAAGCCTGCCGGCCGGCTACCGCCAGCCGGTTTCTAAACGGCTGGGCAGCCGACGCGCGCGCATGCCCGCACGTGGCTACTATGCAGAAGCGTCACATCAGATATAGTGGGTGAGATCATACGACACCTTGGTTGTTGTAGGTCAAACGTCCAGGTGAAGGAATGTTGTTCAGATATAGTGGGTGAGATCATACGACACCTTGGTTGTTGTAGGTCAAACGTTCAGGTGAAGGAATGTTGTTCAGATATAGTGGGTGAGATCATACGACACCTTGGTTGTTGTAGGTCAAACGTCCAGGTGAAGGAATGTTGTTCAGATATAGTGGGTGAGATCATACGACACCTTGGTTGTTGTAGGTCAAACGTCCAGGTGAAGGAATGTTGTTCAGATATAGTGGGTGAGATCATACGACACCTTGGTTGTTGTAGGTCAAACGTCCAGGTGAAGGAATGTTGTTCAGATATAGTGGGTGAGATCATACGACACCTTGGTTGTTGTAGGTCAAACGTCCAGGTGAAGGAATGTTGTTCAGATATAGTGGGTGAGATCATACGACACCTTGGTTGTTGTAGGTCAAACGTCCAGGTGAAGGAATGTTGTTCAGATATAGTGGGTGAGATCATACGACACCTTGGTTGTTGTAGGTCAAACGTCCAGGTGAAGGAATGTTGTTCAGATATAGTGGGTGAGATCATACGACACCTTGGTTGTTGTAGGTCAAACGTCCAGGTGAAGGAATGTTGTTCAGATATAGTGGGTGAGATCATACGACACCTTGGTTGTTGTAGGTCAAACGTCCAGGTGAAGGAATGTTGTTCAGATATAGTGGGTGAGATCATACGACACCTTGGTTGTTGTAGGTCAAACGTCCAGGTGAAGGAATGTTGTTCAGATTTCGTGGTTCCAACTGATGAATAACTAGTGACAAATACCAATACTATTTACCAATGTAACGCAATGGTTATATATATGGCTACTTTGGTCCATTACAAAAGTCTTAGCACAAATCAAGCTATCATCTTGCATCACGTACCTAGCCAGTTATATGCGTAGTACTAAAATATATCATTAAGGGGAGATTTCCACTTGAGGGAGATTTGTCTTGACCCCTTTCTCCCTCATGGTTAGCCCCATTGCTCTTGATATCTTAAGACGTTCGCCCCATTATTTTGTCGATTTTAAGAACTTTTGCCCCATTTCTGTCAATTTCAAGACTTTTCGTGCCATTTAGTTGTCGATTGTTTCCTGGCGAGCGATGGTGAGCCTGTAATTTATGAGGAATCGGCCTTCGGCCGGGACATTTTTCTACCGAAAAATGTACAAATTTATCTTGTAAGGGGGTCTAGGGGCTGTAATGTTAAGCTTGATGGAGGTCTAGCGAACTAACTAAAAACCTCCCCTTAAACATGCCGCGGTTAGAAACAAACCCCCTCCTCCCTCATGTTTATCACCATTATTATTTAAACTTGAAGATATTCGCTTCTTAGTTTGGCGATTTTGATACTATTCGCCCCAAGTTTTTGCCATTAAGGGGGGATGGTTCGTTGTCCTGGTTCCTCTTCTCCCTCTTGCTTAATCCCATTAGTTTTCAGATTTTAGACGTTAGCTTGGCGATTTTAAGACTTTTCACCCGATTTTCTTGTGTCAATATCAAGACCTTTCGTGCAATTTAGGTATCAATGTTTTTTCCAGGCGAGATTTCTCCTGGCAAGCGATAGCGAGCCGGTAATTTAGAAGGTACCGGCCTTCCGTCGGGACATTATTTTTGTACCGAAACATGTACAAATTTATCTAGAGGGGTGATCTTGGGGATGAGTTTCTGAGCTTGATGGAGGTCTAGGGAGGAAACTGTAAAAAATAACATAGAGATAAATAAATAACCCAATACATACGCCCATCCCTCCTTAAGGGGGATGACCTGTTTTTGTTCTGTCCCTTTCTATCTTTCTCTGGCTTGTATCCATTTGGCCCCATTCAGCCTACTGTTTTAAGACGTTTATCCCCATCCAGGTGTCATTTTTTTACTGGTGAGCGGTAGCGAGCCAGCATATTTTTTATTTTTGTTTGACAGCAGGCTAAATTTGTATATTTTTCGATAGAAAAATTTCTCCGGCAAAGCCGGATATCTTCATATAATACTGGCTCGCTATCGCTCGCCGGGAAGAAATCGACACCTAGATGGGGAAAAACGTCTTAAAATAGTTGGCTGAATGAGGCCGAATGGATACAAGCCAGAGAAAGAGAGAAAAGGACAGACATAACAAAAAACAGGTCACCCCCCTTAACCCTTGGTGCCATTTACGTGTCGATTTCTTCCTGGCGAACGATAGCAAGCCTGCAATTTAGGAGAAACTGGCCTTTAGCCAGAGCATGTAGCTACCGAGGTTATTAGCTACAGAGGTTTTTGTTCAAGATTACTGGCCTAATTATAGGGAATAGACTTTAGATAGGAAACGGCAGTGTAGTTGAAGCTAAAATGTCATGGTAGTGTAGGTAGGGAAACATACCTGGAATAAGGCTTTACAAGGTTGGACAGGATAGGTATGAGGAAAAACAGGGTACTTATGCACAGACAGATAGCATAAGGCCGTGCAAAGTAGGCAGGGAAGAGCAGGATATCATAAGCTAGTATAATTTTTTACATCGTTCTTAACACCAGTAACATTCCAAATGAAATTAATGAAAGCAAGTGATTCTCCCAGGATTCGAACCTAGGATGTCACATACAGACCTTATACGCTCTACCGATTACACCACCAAGACAGTTAAGGCAGGGAAGGGCTGAACAGAACACAACAACGCACGGGAAGGCAGGATAAGAAAGAGTAAGGCAGGGCAGGATAAGACAGGGTAGGGCAAGGTAAGGCAGAGCAGGGTAAGAGAGGGTAGGGTAAGGTAAGGCAGAGCAGGGTAAGAGAGGGTAGGGCAAGGTAAGTCAGGACAGGATAAGAGAGGGTAGGGTAAGGTAAGGCAGAGTAAGAGAGGGTAGGGTAAGGTAAGGCAGGGCAGGGTAAGAGGGTAGGATAAGGTAAGTCAGGGCAGGATAAGAGAGTGTAGGCAAGGTAAGAGAGTGTAGGGCAAGGTAAGGCAGGGCAGGGCAGGATAAGAGAGGGTAGGGTAAGGTAAGGCAGAGCAGGGTAAGATAGTGTAGGATAAGGTAAGGCAGGGCAGGGTAAGGTAAGTCAGGGCAGGATAAGAGAGGGTAGGGTAAGGTAGGGCAGGGCAGGGTAAGAGAGTGTAGAGCAAGGTAAGAGAGTGTAGGGCAAGGTAAGTCAGAGCAGGGTAAGAGAGGGTAGGATAAGAGACGGCAGGGTAAGATAGTCAGGGCAGGATAAGAGAGTGTAGAGCAAGGTAAGGCAGGGCAGGATAAGAGAGGGTAGGGTAAGGTAAGGCAGAGCAAGGTAAGAGAGGGTAGGGCAAGGTAAGGCAGGGCAGGATAAGAGAGTGTAGGGTAAGGTAAGGCAGAGCAGGGTAAGAGAGTGTAGGGCAAGGTAAGGCAGGGCAGGGCAAGGTAAGGCAGGGTAGGGTAAGGTAAGGCAGAGCAAGGTAAGAGAGGGTAGGGCAAGGTAAGGCAGGGCAGGATAAGAGAGTGTAGGGTAAGGTAAGGCAGAGCAGGGTAAGATAGTGTAGGGCAAGGTAAGGCAGGGCAGGGCAGGATAAGAGAGGGTAGGGTAAGGTAAGGCAGAGCAGGGTAATAGAGTGTAGGGTAAGGTAAGGCAGGGCAGGATAAGAGAGTGTAGGGTAAGGTCAGGCAGGGCAGGGTAAGGTAAGTCAGGGCAGGATAAGAGAGGGCAGGGTAAGGTAAGGCAGGGCAGGATAAGAGAGTGTAGGGTAAGCTGGGTAAAGCTAAGCAGGGTAGGGGTAAGGTAAGTCAGAGCAGGGCAAGAGAGGGAGGTAAGGTAAGGCAGGGCAGGGTAAGATAGGTGTAGGGTAAGATAGTGTAGGGTAAGGTAAGGCAGGGTAGGGTAAGGTAAGTCAGGGCAGGAAAAGAGAGGCAGGGTAAGGTAAGGCAGGGCAGGATAAGAGAGTGTAGGGTAAGGTAAGGCAGGGTAGGGTAAGGTAAGTCAGGGCAGGATAAGAGAGGGCAGGGTAAGGTAAGGCAGGGCACGGTAAGAGAGGGTAGAGCAAGGTAAGAAGTGTAGGGCAAGGTAAGTCAGAGCAGGGTAAGAGAGGGTAGGATAAGAGACGGCAGGGTAAGAAAGTCAGGGCAGATAAGAGAGGGTAGGGAGAAGGTAAGGCAGGGGCAGGATAAGAGAGGGTAGGGCAAGGTATGGCAGAGCAAGTAAGAGAGGGTAGGGCAAGGTAAGTCAGCGCAAGGAAAGAGAGTGTAGGGCAAGGTAAGACAGGGCAGGATAAGAGAGTGAGGGCAAGGTAAGTCAGAGGCAGGATAAGAGAGGGTAGGGTAAGGTAAGGCAGGGCAGGGCTGTATAAGGAGTGTAGGGTAAGGTAAGGCAGAGCAGGGTAAGAGAGTGTAGGGCAAGGTAAGGCAGGGCAGGGCAGGATAAGAGAGTGTAGGGTAAGGTAAGGCAGAGCAGGGTAAGAGAGTGTAGGGCAAGGTAAGGCAGGGCAGGGCAGGATAAGAGAGTGTAGGGTAAGGTAAGGCAGAGGCAGGGTAAGAGAGTGTAGGGCAAGGTAAGGCAGGGCAGGATAAGAGAGGGTAGGGTAAGGTAAGGCAGAGCAGGGTAAGAGAGTGTAGGGCAAGGTAAGGCAGGGCAGGCAGAATAAGAGAGTGTAGGGTAGGTAAGGCAGAGCAAGGTAAGAGAGGGTAGGGTAAGGTAAGTCAGAGCAGGATAATAATAATAATAATAATCGTCTGGTTACTTATATAGCGCCCATATCTCCTCCTTCGAGGATTCACAAGCGCTTGGCTTTCTTTAGTCTACCAGAGACCATTACCCATCCCCTTGCTCATGGAGATATGGTAACCGCCGGCTGTATCCCAGAAAAACTTTTCAATCTGAGCGGGGATTGAACACGAGACCTTCAAGATGGGAATCAGGCACGCTATCAACTGAGCCAGCCGGACGGCTAAGAGAGTGTAAGGCAGGGCACGGGGCAAGGTGGTACCAGACTGATGTGAGGTGAATACTAAACATTTAACACCTGACCTGTGCCGGGTGGTGCTACAAGTTCCCACACCTCTTGTTATCTGATCTATCTCTCTAGCTCGCTCTATCTCTCTCTCTCTCTCTCTCTCTCCTCTCTCTCTCTCCTCTCTCCCCCCTCTTTTATCTCTCTCTCTCTCTCTCTCTCTCTCTCTCTCTCTCTCTCTCTCTCTCTCTCTCTCTCTCTCTCTCTCTCTACTAGAATTAAGTCCTGACCACCTCGTTTGGATCGTAAGGTCTGTGTGGCCAGTGTATCTATGTAAGAGTCTCTCTCTCTCTCTCTCTCTCTCTCTCTCTCTCTCTCTCTCTCTCTCTCTCACTTCTGTGTATTCTATGTGACCACTTCTCCCTCATGCTTAGCCTCGTTAGGTTTGATATTCTAAGACGTTTGCCCCATTAGTTTGTCAAAAATGTTACCGAAAAATGCACAAATTTATCTTGAAAGGGGGTCTTAGGCGGATTTTTATTTTTTTGTTTTACGCTTGATGGAGGAAACTAAAATTATATAAATAAATAAATACAATTATCCCCTAAAATCCATATTGACCGCATAGTTTAGTATCTTTGGTGTTCGAGTGTCATTAACGGTAAACCGTCTCCTTCACATAAACAACAGCACTGAAGGGGACAGTGGCGCTGTTTGTTTGGTCTATTAATTCATTTATTCATATAATTTTGTAGTTTCTTCCCTAGACTTCCATCAAGCTTAGAAAAACACCCCCTAGACCCCCCTTCATGATAGATTTGTACATTTTTCGGTAGAAAAATGTCCCGGCAAAGGGCCGATTCCTCCTAAAAGTACAGGCTCGCTATCGCTCGCCAGGCAAAAATCGAGACCTAAATGGCACGAAGGTTCCTAATATTGACAAAGAAATGGGGTGAAAGGTCATACAATCCCCAAACTATTGGAACTAACTTCATAAAATCTCAAAAACAAGTGGCGCTAAACATTATGGAGAAGGAGGTCCAGAAAAACGGTCTGTCTCCCTTTAAGCCAGCTACTACGCAGTAACTATAGTCTATTTATTATAAGCAGGGCATACATCGTGATCCCTAACCTCTGTAACACCAAAAAAGCTAAAGCAAATAGCCTGGACATTTCCATACCTTCTTCCTGACTCACTTTTCCCAAATGGTTGAATTTCTAACTGTATTACTCCAGTAGATTTTTAGTTATAGAGGCTATAGTGGTCACGATTAATAGCCTACCTATAACGAATGGATATAGCCTGGCTTGTCTAGTGAAAGTATAATCAAGAGTTTCATCTAATATGGTTATAGCTAACAGTGATCGTGATTGGTCTGTACAATTTGATTAATACATAGTTTGGCATGTATTTAATTATTCGGATGCGCTAGCTTATTCCTTTATAGGTTGGGTGAAATTTGAAGCTCTCATGACTCTACAATTGTCCTTTGTAGTCAAGGGTCTACGCGAGGTCTTTCACATAACTAAACTAATCTTTGTTGTCTATGTATTTTCCCAGTTACTGAAACATTCTCCTAAAATACATACAGTAATTTCTTTCATTGTAAACTGTAGGGTTGATTCAAATGTCGTAAAAATGTAAAACGAATTAAAATTGGATATTTGCAAAAGGCCTACTAACCGCCATCCGGTTAGTAATGCTAGTAAGAAAATAAAATAAAACGTTGTTTTTGTGTTTTAAGAGATGAGAATATTGTGGTAAACTATGTACTGTATATTATGGGTTTAAGAACAAATTATTCATAAATTACCAAACATCACCCTTGTTTCATCACAGGGGGTGTATAATTTAAAAAACATACTTATTTAGCAAAACATGAGGATGTATAAGTACGGGTGATTTTATCTTCCCCATCGTTGGTCCAAGATTAAAATTGATAAGAATCTTGGACTTCTCGGTGTGGTGAAGGGTGGCGTCAGTGGCCCCAAACCGTCTATATTAAAATATGTTAATTAACAGTGTCTGTCGGTACATATTATTAACGGTAGTACTCCAGACAACAATAGTTCAGTCATCTTAATGAGGTCTGATATATGTATATCTGATATCCTACGATGAAATATATTTCTATCAATGGAGGAAGCAAGATTGCTTTACGAGGTAATGTATTAAAAAGTGAGGATAATGAACTTATAATTATGAAGTGGCCATAGGCTGATAGCAGACAATTCTGCTGTAAACACTAAGCAGCTAACGGAAGCACTGCCTCCACGGTTGACATCGAGGAACACAATTCTAAAACCAACGTCTGAGGCAGATTTAGAGCCATGACTAGGTGAAAATTATTAAGAATATGAAGACGGGACTGCGGAGCGACCAAATCCTTCGTGCCTGCAAAAAACCTGCAAAATGTTATCTCAGGAGAGATCCAAGGTGCAACCTTGGGATCTGCACAGGTCTGACAGGAACTACCGACATATCAAACTCCTCCATGTATTTCATGAACCCTATAGCGAAATGGACAAGGGACGCGAGGATATTTACCAGAATAAGAAAAACAGGACTATCATAAGACACTGACAAAAATAAATAAATAAAATAAAATAATTATATATATATATATATATATATATATATATATATATATATATATATATATATATATATATAGAGAGAAGAGAGAGAGAGAAGAGAGAGAGAGAGAGAGAGAGAGAGAGAGAGAGAGAGAGAGAGAGAGAGAGAGAGAGAGAGAGAGAGAGACAGAGACAGAGAGAGAGAGAGAGAGAGAGAGAGTGTCTGAAGGATCATACCATGAAACGTATACCAACGTGCAACTACATAATTACGCAGTAAATCTAAGGGAGTAACTGCCAGCCTTCAACAAGAAGCTGGAAATCGGAGACGACCGAGAAACCCCGGTTGCAAGACAAAGACCAGCATGGAAGAACACATTGCAAGTCTTAACCCTTTCAGTACCGGTGACGTCTTTGGTATTATATTTCGGCTACAACTAGACACTTTTAGGAAGCTTGGGAATTATAATATGGTAGCTAAAACGATTTATTGAGATATTCTGTAGCCTTTTACTGGGTAGACTTCCTTCTTGAGCTGAATAAAATCGTCTAATAGTTGCCAGAATATAATGAAAAGGAAGTCACTGGAACAGAATGGGTTAATTCTGGACTCCGTGGCAGAGGAGTGCACCTCGTAGCTATACGACATCTTAGAGGCGACAAATGCAGTAGTGTTCTGCGATCAGCACCCCAAGAAGTATACTGTATAATTATGTAACAGACCCGGCAACAGACTCAAAGCCTGCAGACACAATGCTTTCATATTTGTCAAGTGCAGAATCCAAAAAAAAAACGGCAGTCAAACGTTAGTCCCAAGAATTTCGTTTCTGCCACACAAATGAGTCTCTTGCTACAAGCAACCCTAAACAAATGCTCAAAAATAATAAATATGTATACATTGGAATCGCAACATCATGAAGAGTACGAATATACCAATACAAAATATGAAATTGGAGAATGACCTCAACAGTGCCATAATGATATTCCAGTAATGTTGACTATCTCCTACAACATCAAGAAGTCACTTCCATCACGCTTGTGTTGTGATTGCCAACTTCAATACCAGATTAATTTCCGCGGCAGCTTAGCTCACACGTCTGGAGATCCCAAGCCAGTTTGACAGCAGCTGAGCCGAACTGAACCTCACCTACTTTACTGATCATAGCAGACTACTGAAGGTGGTTGTTGTACTAATAGTTTGAGTATAAGAGAGAGAGAGGAGAGAGAGAGAGAGAGAGAGAGAGGAGAGAGGAGAGAGAGAGAGAGAGAGAGAGAGAGAGAGAGAGAGAGAGAGAGAGAGAGAGAGAGAGAGAGAGAGAGACAAAGGAGTACAAAGGAAATCAAGCAACAACAGATCCAGTGACCCTTCTAGGCTGCTTGTCCTCCAAAACACTGAGGATCAAGTGTCCAAACAGTGGTTTAGAGTGGGTAAGGGAACATTGGAAAGGGAACTACTGCCCTAGAACTAATGTCCGTGGCAGGATTAGGAAGTTAGTAGGGGACAGATGGGTTAGTAACTGAGGGGTGTATACAATAAAGTTATTCATTTACAAACGCAGTCAGTCGCGGGTTTGATGCGAGATATTTGTCTAAGCGGAGTTTAAATGAATCAACGGTGCTGCAGTCTATAACGTCTCGGGGAAGCCCATTCCACAAGTTGACAACTCTATTGAAGAAGAAATTCTTAGATTCGTGCGAGTTAAAAGATTTACCAATAATTTTGCAACCGTTTCCCCGCGTGTAATTAGATTGGTCGATAGTGAAGTACTTACTACAGTTCATATTGTCTATGCCTTTGATGATTTTGAACACTTGAATTAAGTCGCCTCTTAATCTGCGCTGGGTTAAAGGAAATAGATTTAATTCTCTAAGACGCTCTTCGTATGGTTTGTTCTTTAGGCTAGGTATCATTTTGGTAACTCTACGTTGAACTCGTTCTAGCTTGTTTATATCTTTTTGGTAATAAGGTCACCAGGATTGAACGCAGTATTCCAGAAGAGGGCGGACTAAGGAATTGTAAAGGGTTAGGATAACATCTTTGGATTTATGCTCAAATGACCTGCCTATAAAGCCAATTATTTTGTTTGCCTTCTTAACAACTTCTGAACATTGTTGACTCGGATTTAGGTTACTCGATATTGTTACTCCCAGATCGGTTTCTTTGTTTACATTCTTAAGCTGAGTGCCATTCATCGAATAGTTTGCTTTCTCATTTAGGTATCCGATATGTAGTACTTTACATTTATCCGCATTGAAACTCATTTGCCAAATTTGGGCCCAACATGACAATTTATCTAGATTGTGTTGCATATCGTCAACTTGTTCTTTTGAGAGTACGCTATTTGCAATTTTTGTATCGTCAGCAAATTTCGAGACTGTACAGGTGAGACCCTCATCTATGTCGTTGATGTAAATTAGAAAGAGAATTGGTCCTAGTACCGATCCCTGGGGTACCCCACTACTTACATTGGTCCATTTAGATGCCTTACCGTTTATGACTACTCTTTGCTTTCTGTCGCTGAGCCAATTTTCTATCCATTTCAACACACCGTTGAAAGAGAGAGAGAGAGAGAGAGAGAGAGAGAGAGAGGGTCATAAGGGAAAATATAATAGTTGATTTTTACGTATCAACTATTCGTAATATACCAACTGCATAATTATATGTTATATGTGTATACGTACTGCAGTATATTGCATTGCCCTCAGCCCTGTGAATTGCAACAAATCCTAATGCATGAGAAATGTTCACTATAAATGACTGCAGCGTGAGTAAGGTAATGCCAAACACCATCAGTATGCATGGAAGCTTATATTACCAATACAGAATGATAAAGGATGTTGGTTCTTTGAATAATGGGGATTCAAAGTGTTGGCATTCGTCAGAATTATATGAGCCTCTGAAACGTTTAAGGGGAGCTTATTTTTGTATCTACTTATTATTATTTTTTTCCCCCCAAGGCTCTCCCTGGAGTACTTAAATGAACGTCCAAGTCGTCTACTTGATTATTCTACAGTATGACCAGTAGTCGTTCAGGGAAGTACTCCCAGGGAGAGATTTACGTACAATATAAGCATTGCAAGAGCCTAGACGTCCTGTTTTAACACCTGGCCTCCTTTGTTAACTTTTCCTTTGGTAACTCGGTTACGCAAGTAACAATTTTAGTTTGCTTTCAAGATACACACACACACTTGGTTTCTTACATAAGGCAATACCCCCTACCTACACTGACTAATGCATATTGTCTTCCTATTTTCTGGAACGAAGGTTTTAAATGCTTTGCGTGCAGTATTTGTTTCCACAAAATCATAGAACAAATGGATCATGAGTAGCGTTCTACCCTCGTACGCAGTTTGTTTGGAATCATGTCCTTACTGGATTATTGCTTATGTTTGCACAATTATCCTCATGGTTCTCTGCAGTGGCAGACATCAGAGGTGCAGTCGACTAGTGTCACATTTTCAATATGAATTATTGCACCTGTTCAGCATGACTGAGTTGATTACACTGGTTACAAACAACACTCACAAC